>JAHZNA010002968.1:0-26042 GCA_027743935.1 Sinodicranocentrus sp. ZH6 | reverse complement strand
TTTATTTGTAGCAGTCCTTTTTAACCCAAACCTGATGCATATTCACATTTGTACCTCATGCTGCTGGAACTTTTATATAGGTAACCTATCCATCTCATGTCATGAGTGTAATTCCGAGCTCATCAGCCAACTCAAAGAAAATAAATTGTGATTAAATTTTTTCAAGGTGTTTGTTTTTACCTGTATGCAACTTAATCATCCATCACAAAGTAAATCCAATTTTTCAAACAGATATCCAACATCAAGTATTAACCTAAACACAGTTTTTCACATCACCACACAAATGAAAAAAATCCAGTAATTGTATAAATTTCACAAGAGATTTTTATAAATCTCCCGACCACGCACATTGCAAAAGTAAATCAATCCACGTAAAAATTTTAGAATCAGTATCCATTTCGACAACTCATAAATGGAATTCGTACTTCTTACTCACTTCCACACTTGCTTTCTCTTCACTGTCTTCACTTCCGCTTTTTCTTCTTCTTTCACCATGCTCCAGACAAGCACTCAGATACACTCACGGAATTAATTCACCAGGTAATTCATCATAATATAAATTTTGACCAGAATCCATTATTTTAAATTTCAAGGCCAGCAAAGGTTCACTTCCGGTTTGCACAATTTTCTTCTTAGAGTTAATCACAATAGCTGCTAACCGTTATCCAGTACTCTAACACTTCACATCCTTGTCCAGCACTGGGAGACAACACTTTAATTACTTCCTTCAATCCATAACAAGTCCATGAAAAGTAAATGGGGCTAATCGCTGTAATGTAGGACTCACACAGAAAGCAATATTTCAACAATGCTTCACTGTGTGGATAAACGTGTGCGCTCGATGGAAGGCCTAGATGAGAACTGACACACAATGCATTGGATTCAAACAACTGTCCTAGATTCAAAGTGGGACAGGTGAATATCTAAGCTAAACCCTCAACTACCCTTGCCCTCTCGACAGACAGTAAGCAGTTGTAGTGAGTTAGGATATACCCATCATCATCATCATCATCATCAACATCAGCTTCACTGCTGAAGCTCCTGTAGCTGTATCGAAACACAACTCATCCAACAATGCTCTTCAGCTCATATTCACTGATACATGCTTTTACGAACCGTAGTACCATCATCATCACGATTATGATCATTCATCGGTATCAACAACAACACAGCAGCATCGTGATGTGGTGGAGTACCATGAAATGAATGCAGGCATATGCATGCTTACTTACTTTTTCTTGCTTGAATACATTATTATCAGTTAACCGCCTGCTGCATGTCATTTGTGCTGTTGCATGCTTATCTCCTCGATTTTACTGTATATATATGCGATACCTATTTTACACGCTGTTTACAGCTTTGAGCCAAGGAAGAGAGTTACCAAGTTACCATGCTGCTTTTAACTAGCTTCCTTTACAAATAATTTCTTGTCTTGTCTTGCTCATTGTTAAAAAAAGGTACAAATAACCAGATTCACTTCTTTACAGCTTTGCACACTGCACTAGACCGGTCGGAGAAAATTGTATTGATAACAATGTAACCTGAACAAGGGAGGTGGAGGTGTGTTGTATGAACAAAAAACAAATCGCGAAATATGGGCATCATGTTGCTACTTACCCATCTTTAGTCAGGATATCCTATTGATGATGACGATGAATCTTGAAGAGTGTGAGGAGCTATTTGAATCTTCGAAATTACTGCTTCATTTGTCTGAGTTTTTGTGAGACACGCTAAAAACATTCATTTTTCTCGAAAGGGTTATGCGTGCGCATGCAACTACTTTCTTCCCTGTAATTGTTGGATGAATACTTTGAATACGTATCATAACAGGGCGAAATTTCTATGCTGTAATTTTCACTATAAACTGTGAAGATGACCACATGCATGGCATCATGGTAAGGTATTACATTAAGGTGTCACTTTACGAAAAGTAATTATTGCGTGGTTAAATTGTAGAACTCAGCGTAATCACGATGATACACCTTGATGGATTTGGATTGGATTTCAAGTTGATTATAAAATGAGGAAGTCAGATTTTTATTTTTAAAGACGCATATTACGTGTTAAACTAAAACAGAATTCAAGCGTATAAAAAATTCCACCCGATAGGCTGCATTTCTATTGGTAGTAAACCAATTAAAGGCATTGAGCTACGGTTGACATTTAACGTCAAACTCTAAATATTTTCAGTCAATTTGAAAAGTCATTGAATTAATATTGTAACAAGGGGATATTGTATTGAATATTGTGAACGAAGTTTTCTTTTCACACTAGATTAATCATCCCGAGATGAGGTGTGTACACTCGTGCTCGTAACTCATATAAACGTATTATTATCAATTCATGCAGCTGCCAGGAAAGAGATTCATTATCATAACATTTCGACAGTTTCCATTCTTCATTTCACTCCATCCTTTGTCTCTTGCAAACCGCACAAAACTCGTAGTAAAACGTTGAACTAGATGAAGGATAATATGCATAATTATATGCAAATTTGAGACGCTTGAGCAATACTGATAAAGAGCATCAAAATAGTTCCTCGTTTCAAATTCTTGAGAATTAGACCCGTTAAATGGTAATTATCAAAAAAAGACAGCCGTCTACATTTCGACGCCGAATCATTTCCTCAGAATTAAAAGAGTTGTGAGGGAATTTAAAATAGAAATATTTACCTTGGGTTGTAGGTACGTGTATTCAAAAATCTATTATGCACTCAGTTTCATTGCATAACAAATTAATTTTGCATAATAATAGTAGAAAATTTAACGGTTGTAATGAGCAGTGATATATAACAACATTTTAGAAATCTCTTTTCATTTTTATAAACAATAGAAGCTATAGGAAGAGCCATAAATAGAAACTCGTTGTCTGCTCACAAACATCATCACCAGCCATGCCATCAGCACTTGACCTAGATATTGAATTTTTCAAATGCTTAAACGTTTTCACCTGTTTACAACGACTGCTGTAATTCTCCTGCTGTTGTTGAACATTGTACAGTTGCCTAAATAATGGTGCATTATGCACGATATTTTTATGCATTTTCAACAATCAATTTTTTTCGACAATCTGAAGTCATTGAATCCTACTACTTTGAACGATTAACATGATCATAATTTACCTGATCTAAAAAAATCTATATATTGAAAAACTACGAATTGTATAATAAATGCATTTTACTGCGATGATGTGCAAATACGTGCGAAATTAAGGCACGTCATGAGGAGTTATGTGTGTGTGCACACTATTTATTTAAGACAATGAAATAAAGTGCCTAATCAGGAAGGCAGTGATCCATGATTATTATGGCGAAGAAAGTTTTGGATGCTAGTTCACTTCACTGCCAGCTGCGTGGTATAATATGATTTTTTGCTTACGCACAAAAGTTGTGGCAATGATTTAGTAGGTGTGTGCTGTGCAGAATGTGAGTAAAGTCATGTACGGTTATCATACGCTTGCCATGCACACATGCATACTGCATAATGAATAGGAAAAACTCTCTCCACATTCTTTTGATCATCAGTATCGTATTTTTTCAGTGTATCATTATGCCATGCTGTCGATTGCTTAAAACGATCATGTAACACCTTATCAACAATCAACGTCTTTGTCTTTGCATTTTTGATGACTGCTCACGAGAATACCGGATTTAGCGGTGATACTGATGACAAATGCACATACGTTTCATATCTCATTTTATCTCTTGAGTAGAACCAGACAAATAATTACACAAAATCAGGACACAAATAAAATTTAAACCGGAACCCAAAGATTAAGGAACTCCTTTTCTGATGAACAACAAGGACTCGAGTAAACGTTGTGGACATGGTCTAACTAATCTATTTGTTTTCTACTAGTGTTGAACGATAACCCATTTAAACTTATTTACATTAAAAATATGCTATGCCAATTCCACCCGTGCAACGTAGTTAGGATTAACTGCAACTACGAAGTTTTAAATTTAAACAAAGCAAATAACATGTAGGACCACATGTAGGGATAATCATAATGACGATGATATCCCCATCACAAAGTTGAATTGAAAATCTTATTCGTCATCTCAAGTCAGAACAGAAAGGATATTATTATGCTTTATTTTCCCTTTGTTACCAGTCTCCATCATTTCCACTAGTATCATCAAACAAACCACAGCTAAATATCATTGCGCTTATAAGGCTAGTTTAATAATCTTACCAGGCTTAAAATTTGAACAGGATAAGAACGAAAACAGACCAATTTCAAAGTACATAAAACTTAACTAATTCTTAAAAGCTATTATGATCATACGTACATCATAATTTACCTAACCTAACGTTCCACCTCAAGTTCTAGGTGAGGGTCTATAGTCTATGCGTAAATGTAAAAAGGGGAAAAAGTATGATAAAATCATGTGACGGTGACGACGCTGAGTGCTACGACAGCTAACAACAAAACAACGATCAAGTGCCACACTTCTTGTAGTTTTCCTTCCTTTTCAAACCAGCAAGTAAAGTCATCTTTTACAGTTCAGTCAACTTCCCCAAAGAGAAAAAAAATCATAAGCGAGTTAAGCATATCATCATCACCATCATCATCTTCACATATAAAAGTCCCATCGTTGTTTTGCTTCTAAAGTAGGTCAGCTAAGTCCAGCCAGTAGTGGTATATTGCGTCCACAAAGTAAAAACAACTTTTATTAGGTCCTGTTTCCCTCGAAGGAAAAGGTACCAAATATGCAGTGTCGATGAAAATGTGTGCATACCAATACACAAAGCTAGCTGGGCAGAAATGCATGATGCACGTAAAGCACAAAGGATGTTTTACAACAACATAACGCGATATTCAAAAGAGTTTAACACACATGTGGATCGGAAGGTACACATGTATCAAGTTCACTACCTTTTTTTCACTGCGCAACCAACCAGGCAAAAGCCTTCTACACATTACAAGTGTGCAAACTGCATTCACTCAGCATTCATTCCACCCCATCCCATCATCAAATCTCGTAACAATTAAATTTCACTTTCTTGATAATCATCATCGAATCACTAAAACAGGTAACTCAATATTACACCCGCAGCGTGCTGGTAATATTCAGTGCGCTGGTACAACGCTTCTTTGTGGTTTTAGTTTTGTACCAATGTAGAGTACGTGCGATGATAAAAAAATGCGATGCGATATACACAATCACAAAGTGCATAATCAACGTAGATCAATTTTGAATTGGTGTGTGCGTACGTTATTTAGATTCTTTTTTAACAAATTTTTATTTGGTGTTGCTGTCTAAAAGTTTTGAAGTAAAGAAGATAATTGACGATTTTGAAGACGTCTTAATACAATTAATAGGGCAGTGTACTTTAGTAGCAGGGATGAGTTATTTGTATTTTAGGTATGAAAAACGTAGTGAAGAAAAGATATTACCTTTGTAGTCTAAGAAGTTGAAATAAAATCATGGTAAATAGGAATCCGTCAAAATATGCTTACGTGATGTGATGTTATCGCTTGAACAAGATACATACCATGTAAGTGTATGAATGAGGTAGTGAGTAAAGAAGTGAAATCGACGATTCCATAACGTTGCGAGAAATAGGTCAGCAGTGACTTCTGTAGACAACCTTTATATTATACTGTTTTTCATATTATTTTGCAGGATGTAATGAGTACCCCTTGTGAAGGGAAAAATACGAAGACCTAGACCTTGACTCATTCTTTATACTTTTAATTCATATATGTTTTGTACTACCTCGAACTTGAGGAGATAGTGATGGGATCAGAGCTTTTGGACTTATCCGGCTAAAGGGGGACCTAAAAGATATTTGGCTGAAAATTTGTACTCATGTGTACTTTAATATGAGGAAAAAGAATCCGATGAAAATTTTTCCACTTTCCACTCCCAAGTGCCCGAAAATCGCCCTGGCGGGTGATAAAAATTTCGAAGTGGTTTTTTGCCATTTTTCGGGAAATTAGGTACGGAGAGTGGCCAGTTTCTCTGAGTATTTGTCTTTTTCATGCTAAAGTACCCTTAAATACAAAATTTCATCAAATTCCAACCACTTTGAAATTCGAGAAAAAAAAGTTGTTGACATGCAATTTGCAAGTTGAGATTTTTGCATTTCTCATGTATTTGAGTACACAAAATTGACAATTTTTTTACCGGATTCGTCTTTTTCATGCTAAAATACCCCTAAATACAAAATTTTATAAATTCCAAACACTTTAAAATTCAAAAAAAATCCCGTCAGGGCGATTTCTAGGCATTGAGGGCCGAAAGTGGAAAATTTTTATCGGATTCTTTTTCCTCATATTAAAGTACGCCTGAGTACAAATTTTCAGCCAAATATCTTTTAGGTCCCACTTTAACAGGATAGGTCCAAAATCTCTGGATGGGATGCATTGTTTTGACGGAATCGCCAAATAGTTCAAAAACTTATAAATAATTGACAAAAAGTTTATAGCCAGCCATGACATTCACCACTTTCCATGGTCATTTTAACGCTTGAAATTTATCCAATTCATAGAAATGTCTACCAGGCAGACGATGTCAATAGTTGAGTAGGGTTGAATGAATCACAAAATTATGATTTTTTTGTATATAATTTTATGATAATCTTGAGGCGTGCAATCGTGTTTTACGAAGTCATATTGAAAATACCAAGGATAATATTACCTATTTACAAAAAAACCTTTGGTTAATAAATAGGTATGGCTGTAGACTATTTTAGCAATTTCATGGCACATTTATAAAATTACCTTCAATTATTAATGATTGACGAGGATTAACTTTAATTCAATTAATTGATGATCGAAAGCAGATAATAAAAAATACAAAGTCTATTGTAGCAATAATTGAAACTTACAAATTTCTTATGCTAGAGCACTAACATGAGAGACGCAAAATTATGTTATTTTTAAAATATGTAGGTTATGAAAAGTGATAGCAGAAAACTCTAATGCCAAACGAATACATGTCGAAATATTCACATGTTTCCCTTTCCAAGTGCATTTCGTTGCATTGTAGCAATTAGTTTTAACAATGAACTTGCTCGGCTGAGCACGTTGTTGCAAGATAACATGATAAGATTAAATATTCTTTTTATGGGTTGAAAAAATATAAAATGCATAATAACTTAAGATGTATTGGGTACACTTGACTGAATTCAAAGTACTCCACAATCACTGTAAGGAAACATGGGGATGCATTCATCCACCTATACAACACGTGTCCGTGACTCGACGTGCAGATTAATATGAATATAGTTCAGAATATCGTCCTATTTGTAAACTAACGCTTAACTATACTAGTTAACTATACTAGTTTTATTAAAATCGTTGCGGATATCCGATTATGAGCAGTAATATGATACATGTTTAATGATACCTATATGGTAGAAAAAAACATTCTAGAGGTTCTAATTACCACTTTAATTTCAGACCTATTTTTCAAATTTTCAAGATTATTTTCATACTCCTTGGTTAAATATGCAACATAGCGAAACACACGTCATAATAATTGTCTGAATGGTATGTTGCACTTATCGGAATAAGTATCATCATATCGTAAACAATTTTTTAATCAACATGATAGTGTAACTCTTCTTTTACATTTATAAACTTATTTACTCTTAATTGTTTCAACTGTTAACAATAGCCTGTGTATAGTATACTACTGTACTAAAACAATTTAAAAGCTTCGCGGTAGTATCGTCATTATTTCAAGCATTATGGTGATTTATAGTGGTTAGAGTTTCTTTACAAACTAAAAAATTCTCTTCGGATGTCTTCCGTCCATCCATAATTATATCTCATAAAGCCTCAGCAATTTTGTACTTGAAGAAAACTTGGGTACTTGAAAGAATTTGCTACTTATTAAAAGACAGCACTCTCGTCTGCTCTAGTTTCCACGATCTTGAAGATCCTATTTAAGTTACTACTTTATGGTTACTCTGCATCCTGTCCCATTTTTCAGGTTTTTCTTGAGAATTCCCGTTAATTGCCATGAAATTGACGCGTTCTTGAGTAAATTCTTTTTCTCATAAAAGCGAAGAAAAGAATTTGCATGTGCTACAGAAAAGATCAGCTATTTCTCATTCTTTATCTGTGAAATGGCTCATGAAATCGTGGTATTAAAAATGATAGTGCAAGTATAGGAAATCCTTCTCTCGGAAAAGGAAATTAAACGCGGCTTTTGGATTTTTATCAATCGTCCTCTACAATTGCCACTTTTACTTTGCGTCTTTGTTTATTTTACACTGCAATTAAACTCTATAAAATATGTAAATTGTGAAATTTCACATGTTTTACTTCATTCTTGTTTGAAGTCGTTCAACGAACTCTGCCGCCGCCAATATTAATAGGTTTGTAATTATTTATGCATCAAAAACCTTTTCAAATTTGGTTTGGTTTCTTCCAGACCATTTAGCGACTTAACACACATTTTAAAAATAGTTTTCTCTGAGAAATACATTTACTAATTTCAATTTCTAAAGATTACCCCTGCATTGTACTTCCATCACTTACAAGACATCTCTTGTAAATTATTCATCCACGCCACAAAAAACTATCCTTATAGCTTGCGGAAAATCTCGGCTAAACATTCATCGCCATATAATATCCTCATTAGCATGAGAAGATAATCATGCTCATTCTCAAGCGGAATCTGTACGAGAGCGAATGTGAACGTACTACCAAGTACATCATTCGACAATGAAATGACAAAACAGGGACGGAGAGGTAGTTGGTAAAAAAATCTGCAAACGACCGTGCGTTCGACCGTGGCAATAACAACGATTGCTCTACACACTAGGTAAAGTTCATCGACACGTTCGCTTTCACTTCCGAAACATGACGTGACGTGACGACAATTGGATGCAGCTCTACAATAAATATACATTACATGCATCCTTTAACAATGCACAGAGCAAAATGAATACAAGTATGCCAGTAAAATGTGTGAGTGAGGTGGTCGTATATGATGAATATGAATAGTTGAATATAGGTAGCATCTGTACGACTGGTGGTAGTCCTTTCTTCTTTGTAACGCAAGATTTGTCTCATAGATTGCATTTGCAAAAATCTATGTGACTGAGTCAGTGGGTATAGAGGGCTTTGCCCTCAAACAACTTTACTCACATAATCGACATCATTACCAAAACAGCATGTTTCAAGATGAATACGTTTGCCAGTGTCATAGTCATAAATATGTGAACTCTGAATGTTTTGGATAGATAGGAGCTCAAAAAATTCCATATGTAGATTTTCTTTACATAGAAATTCAACTTGGGTTGGGACTCAAGGAATACGGAGATTTTGCATGAATAATCAAAAAAAAAATTGAATGTGCTTTGTGATTGTTGTTTATTAGTTAGATTAAAGTAGCCTGTCCATTTTATCGCTGATCTATCTATAGAACTAGTATTGAGTACCTACAGGCAAATGAGAACGTCGTAAAATGCACATAAAAATGTTAATAGTAAACCATCGAAAGTTAATAGGATATTTAAATAGAAACTGGATGCTCTTTTTATACATTTACATAGAATGGTTTTTAAACAATAAAATGTCATTAACGTTCTACCAAGACGCTATAATTTACAGGTGATTCACTTTGCAAAGCAGGTGAGAACTTTTCATCGTATCAGTTGATTAGGATTTGGAATGAATGGCACTAGTGAGCTCTTCGAAAGCATCTTGTTTGCAGACTCGTCAAAGGATAAAGCGAATTTGCAAACTTCATCATGACATGACGAATCGCACATGTGTGCAGTGCATATCTAGTCCTAGTACCTTTATACCTAGTGTTGAATAGAGCCATCAAACCAACCTCCACAATAGCACACGAGTCATTCTTGACTTCGCATCATGCTGAAAATGTTGTATAGTGCGTTTATTGGCGTTAATGGTGGAAAATTACGAAGCTAGACTTACAACTGGTACTAGTGTGATGAGGCTGTTGACCTTTCTCCATTCATTCAAATGCAAACGGATTCATCATTGTCACTCATTTAGAAGCAGAGTCATGGTTATGGTTCAAGCGAAAAGAGAAGAGCACATGGCAGCAATAACAATAACAATTATTTTACTATTTTGCAGTGATAATAATGAAACCTAACTATGCTTCGGTGTTAATCTCGTATTTGTGTGCACACAAAAATGCAGGATGTGTGTGCGGCTTAAGTGTGCATTTGCATTTACAAATGTCGTATACTACTACACCCCTTTCAAAAACACTTTCATTATCTATATGGGGACATTTATTTATATTTTGGGAGATAATTAATTCGCGCTTTTTCATTTTCTTCCGCAGAATTTTACAACCCTCGTCAATTTACTTTTAAATGATTGATTGTACCCTCTGTAATCAATCGCGTTGATGTACATACTTAAGCTTATCTTCAGTTCACAATTTAACTGTGAAAGGCACGCTCATCAAAATACATATTCTTTCATTTAAATAATATGCATATTTCCGCTTGATTTTAATATACAGATAGACTTCTTCATGACAAATGTTCCTTCCAAGAATAACCAGTAATGCAACATTCATTTCTTGTTCAAGTTACAGCTATGTCACGACGATAGCAAGAAAAAAATTGGTATCGTTTGGATAGCAAGTTGATTTTGAAGTTTCAAGACCAAACAAACTTTAGCATTTAGCAAGGACTTCATGAAGAGGCATCATGAAATAAACTTGGCATCTCGAATATGGCATTAGTACACTTTTGTATTAGTAAGTATATCTGGATTGAACATTAAGTACATTTGTTATTGTAATTCCCAGTGTCAGCAAGAGGTAGCAACTATATCTATATGAGATTCATTCTTGTTTGCATTTTATACCACCGCTCGGAGTATTACTCTCAATCTCAACCAACGGTGTTAACCATTGATAGCAAGTGAAGATTCGCAAAGCTATGCACATGTGCAAAAGGATGAAGCACTGCGAAATGTATAAATGTGCAAAGCATGTACATAAATGTATTCACTTTTTCCTTTAAGCCAACCATGTGATGTAGATGATGATGATAATGCTACTGATGATATTGTTTAGGTTTGAAGCGTAACGGATGACCTAAATGATGTCTGCTGCTTTTTCAATCCCTTTTAAAGTAGTTTGAGATCCCCTTTGCCATTGTTGATACTGCTACTGTTACAATTCGCATTTCAGACTTTCAGAGTATTAAAATCCATGCTGCATTTTATACTCAATAAATATATGTAGTAGTCTGAAAAATGATACGCCCTCGGTATCTTTGTAGGATGAATGCATGGATGAATTTTCAATTGCAACGCATGCTGGGGAAGGGTACACGTTATTTATAAGTCTTTCTGTTAGACTAATAAAACACATAAAGTGAATCTGGTTTGGAGCGGTCCTCATCAGCATATCATTTTGTATCTTCTTGATTGATCATCATTACCGTCATCAGCAGCTTGTTTAAAAGTAGTTACTGATTATGTTTACGGGTATATAGTAATGAATATTTAAAGGTGGCGTGGTAGGTTCGCTGGTTAAATGTTAACATTATGCAGTCCTCGTGCTATCCCATCCTTCACATGAGATGTGCATAATAATTACGACCTCTTTCCAAACTGCTAGTTTTCACCTTCAATGACACTGATACTTTGTTTAAAAAAGTTACTAACACTGAAATCAATATATTTTACCGTTATGAGCTCGAATGCTTCACATAACCTTTGAAATTCGACTACATCTTTGGGGATGATTTTTAAATGTTTTATATGTTTTTGTCCACTGGACATTAGTACAAAAATTTGCACTGTATAATTGTCAGTAATCGTAAATGAAAGAAAATTTTCACATGCGTCTTCGTATAGATTCACCTATGTTGCTATTTGTTTAGATTGCGCAATGCACTCTCAGATGCGCGAGCAAAAACTCCTGTCAACCCTATCGATTCGGCTGCTTTTTTTCAGACTGGAGAAGCAAAATGTGAAGTTGCATATCCATTCAATGCAATATGATCTTGCACCAAAATGTAAAGAAGTAGACAGACACGGCTTCTATGAAGCCTTAAAATATACTATCTAGAATGCTACATACAGGATGAGTTGGGATATAACAATGCTTTCTCCATAAATGATGAAAAAAACTAATATATATAATCTCATCAACACATCTCTTCCCAGAAGAAATGACCCGTTGTATCCCTGTCACGGAAGCACGCAACTATGATATGTGGAACATATTGCTTTTGCTAAGATTCGTTGAAAATTGCATGACTGCATTTAATGGTGTCGTGTTCTCCCGTCATCTTCACTGTATATACTTAGGGAATATATTTCACACAACAGGAAATTAAAAGCGTGGAAAGATTTATTTTAGCTTTCTCCTTTGCATTGGTCAATATTTAAAATATAAATGGAAGGATTGCCTATGTTGCATAAATGAGAACCAAAATGTTTAACGGATATTGTAAAAATGAAATTATCTAGCGGGTATTTATCGTTGTGAAACAATACAAATGAGTACATTTCCACTTTATTTCCTGTTCTTGGGAGTGATTGTGACTGCGTATGGTATTCCTAGTGCGCTAAAAGTTGGTAAGTCATTTTACAATTATAGAACACGTGGGGAAAGTATAACTTGATGCAATATTTAACAAAATTGTGTTTCAGCAATTGTTCTCCCAGAAGATCAGAAAAATGGCCCGGTTGATTTTGGCTACAAATGGGGTATCAAGGCCCTCAACAAAGACCCCATCCTCCTTCCAAATACATCTATCGTTGGGAAAGCAATTTATGTTAAGCAAGGGGACACTTTTCGAGCATCGAAAGAGCTGTGCAAAGTTCTTAGCATAGGAATTGTGGCGATACTAGGAGCCGCGAGTGACATAGATCCATCTTTAGAATGGAAACTTTTTTGGACAAGTGCTGCAATGGACATTCCTTTATTCCTTCCAACTCCATCCTATTCCCACTATAAAGCGGGTTCTGATGGATCTACTGATCGCCTTCCAGACCCTGAATTTGCAGTGAGATTAGCACCCACCCTCAAAACATGGGCTAGCATTGTCAGGGATCTTGTTTACTACTTGAAGCTAAATAGTATTTCCATAATTTATGAAGATGAGAAAGGGCTAATGAAAATGCAAGCTTTGTTAAGGGAACCTGTACCAGTCGACAATATCATTGTACGGAAAGTTACGCCAGACACTTATCGTCAAGTACTATCGGAAGTGAAGGGTAGGGAAATCAGGCATCTCATTATTGACTGCAAACTAACCAGTCTTCCGGATTTACTCAGAGCAGTACGTTTTTCTAATTTGTGAACACGTCGATATTAATACAATTATTTCTTAATATTTGAATTTTTTATTCTAGATAATGACGTTACAAATGACGGATTACAAATATCACTACATGCTTACTAATGTGGTAATTATTACTCTGAAAATAAAACAAAGCAATGGAAGAATTGTTTATTAACGGACATGTTTCTCAAATTAGGATCTTGGAACAGTGGATATGACAGGTTTTATCAGGGCAAATGTAAACTTGACATCGTTTCGAGTAGTGAATCAAGAGTCAAGGTCTCTTCGTGAAAAATGGATTGAATTACGAGCATACGGGGATGAAGACGTCAGCAGCGCTATTTGGGACAAAAAGAATCCTTCTATTCAAGTATTTTTTTTTCTGTGTAATAAAGCTATTATGTGTATCATTAGTATATTATGTTTTAATGTGACAAATCATATCATGAGATGAAAAGCGTGAAAAATACGAAGATGAGCTATTTGAGTTAAATGATGTTGATGTATCTTTCTTGTCAGGCTGAAACAGCGTTTGCTTACGATAGCGTTATGGTGCTGGGACGTGGACTGTCTTCGCTTGATGCATCTCACAACATTCAGCCAGTAAACTTGTCTTGTGACAGGGACTCCCCGTGGGCCGATGGATTATCACTTTTGAACTACATCACAGCGGTACGAACTAACGCTAATGTTTGACTTACTCTTTTTTCAAGGATTTCGCTGATAATCTTAAGATCCAATTAAATTAATCACGGAGAGATTTTTTCTCGTTTTTGGAAACAGGTTGATTATAAAGGCTTATCCGGACCGGTATCATTTAAGGAAGGCGATAGATCTACTATTAAAATTGACGTTGTTCGCCTCGGACCAACTGGCTTGAAGGAGGTGGGCATGTGGAGCTCTGATCGACAGTTAAATATATCTAATCATGAAAGTTTTTGGGACACTGGAATTAAAAATATAACGCTGGTCGTGACTTGTGTTTTGGTGGGTATTTGAATGTCTTCTTCGTAATCCCTTGTAGCTAAACATTGATTGGATATAAAGTTAAAATTGGGAAATTAAAATTTTCTTTAGGAAAGTCCATACGTTAAATTAAATCCAGCAGGAAATTTAACGGGAAATGCCAGATTTGAAGGGTTTTCCGTAGACCTTTTAAAGTTGATTGCGAAGAATGTTGGATTTAAGTATGTTTTGGAGGTAGTGCCTGACGGTAAATATGGTGTTTACGATTCAGAAACGGGCGAATGGAATGGCGTTGTTCGACAGCTAATAGATAAAGTAACTAAATAAAACAAGCCTGTTTGCTTAATTAATCTTAAATAAATTTAAATGCAATGCTAATTTTGTTTAGAGTGTTGACCTTGCGATTGGAGCAATCACAATCAATTATGCAAGAGAAAGCGTAATTGATTTCACAAAACCATTCATGTAAGACATTTTTCTGACATCATTCTTTGCTCCAAACTTTGTAAAATTTTGTGGCTTATTGAATTACGCAACCTCTTTTTTGGTACTTTTAGGAATTTGGGGATTTCAATATTATTCAAAGTTCCAAACCGGAGGGAAGCTCAACTTTTTAGTTTTTTGAATCCACTAGCTGTAGAAATATGGCTAAGTTGCATAGCTTCGTACATTTTGGTCAGCTTAACAATATTTATAGTAGCCAGATTCTCGCCAAATGAATGGTCATCGACAACTGCGACGATAAAGTACACAGGAACAGCCGCAGTTGGAGTTGTACGGATAAATTCATATTGCATTTATAAAAATGTATGTCTTTAAAGGATTACAAACAATAATTATACTCAGGATTCCAAAATTGAAACGTATCAAAAAATGTGGCGATTTATGGAAAGCAGAAAGCCTTCTGTATTTGTTTCAACCTACCACGAAGGAATTAAAAGAGTTATTGAGGGGAACTCGAATTATGCGTTTTTAATGGAGTCGACATCTTTAGATTATGCTGTTAAGCAAAATTGCAATTTAACACAAATCGGTGGTCTATTAGACAGCAAGGGATTTGGAATTGCCACACCAATTGGTAGGTACTAAAATCAACTCGCATTACTCTACACGATGTACACTTTAGTCTTCAACTTCGCAAATATTTATCAGGTTCGCCCTGGAGAGACAAAATTTCCCTTGCTATTTTGGAAATGCAAGAGAAAGGCGTAATTCAATGGTACTACAATAAATGGTGGACCCCAGAAACGGGAAAAGAGGAAATAATAATTCATTGCAATCGGGAATATAAAAAGCAAGACAACAAAGCGAGTGCTCTTGGCGTTGATAGCATTGGTAAAGGGAAAATAAATACGGCTACATGCTTATTTTCCCTCTTGCAAAAATTGCCAAATATTTAGACGTTCTCTTTATCCGTAACACTTATAGGTGGAGTTTTTGTCGTTTTGGTCGTCGGTCTTTTCGTGGCAGTGGTGGTATCCATTTCGGAGTTTTGTTGGAATGCAAGAACAAATGCGACGTCGGACGAGGGTGCCATTTGCTCAGAAATGGCTGAAGAAGCTAAGTTTGCATTCAGATGTCGAGGGCCAAGAAGAAGACCAGCCTTAACAAGACATTGTGCTCGTTGTCAAGATGGTCATCAGAAGCCACACACACCCACTGCCTACCATGACTATCACACGTACCCACATCATCATCACATTGGAGCGGTAAATGATTTTCTAGTTGAATAAGTACGTTTTACTTGAGAGAGAAGTTTGCATACTTAACCATTACTGTGTCAACAGGACTGAAAGGGTAATGCAGTGTGCTGACCACCCGAAGTCTTTACTCATTGCTTGCAATAACAAGGTGTGCTCTTCGACTTTCAATTTATGTGTTTGCTTTTACTTTGCAAACACTCACTCTATATATAGTCGGTTTCGATTTTACTTCCAAGGAAAAGTTTAGCCTTGGGTAAAATTGTTATAACCTTTACTCAAATATGTAAAATGAGATATGTTTGTTTTACATGTTAGAAATAAAATAGTAATTTGACACAAGTGGTCTTTTGAGAAAATTACTAAATTATATTTTATTCATTTACGTCATTTTGGCTGCTTTACCAGCTACTTTAAAACTACACAAACCAAAAAGCATTGTCTAAGAGCGAGGTTTTCCCAAGGTAAAAACGGTAGGCAACAGGCGATTTATAAGGAAAACATTCCAGCTGTCCATAACCTTTTTGCCAGCTGGGTTTCATCCGCAATTTCTCCAAGGGATTTGCTTTGATGTGCCAAAACCTCATTATTGTACGGAAGGCATAGTACATGACATTTTCATTAGTCCTCCAGCATTTCATAACAACTTCATTATTTCCTTTTTGATCTCACCTATATGCAACGGACATACGTCAGAGCATTCTAGTCAACCTCTACATTCCTTGATTTTCAACTCCTAGCAGCTCATTCATATACAGCGGAGAAGCAGACGTTTATTAAAATCCATCAAGGAAGTTACTACTAGATAAGAAAGCGATTCCTACGGCAAGTCATCACGATTTCACGATCTACTTACTATAGATATCCATATGATGGAGTTGTTTGTTGAGTTCGAAAGCTGAGATGTTCAAAGTTGTGATATAACATTTGGTATGTAGGTTATTTCCGCTCACTCGCATCTCCAGCACACATCTCCGTGCTCGGTAATTCACTTACCTTTTGTGTGAGTTAATAGCTCACACGAGCATACGTAAAAGAAACCTTACAAACTAGTCAACTGGAAAGCGCAAAATGATTTATCTTTCATAGCTATATATGTTGTATGTGTTATACAACTATTAAACGGCAAAATTCTAATACTCGGAATGACATGCCCGATGAGTGAAGGAATTTCTCCTTACTCATTCCAGATGAAATATCGATCTGCTTACATATATTTCTGCTTGAATGAAGTCATAATATTACTTGAAATTGCTAAGGACGTGTTTTTGCCCCATACATTCTGTAATAAGAAGAAAAAACATCCTTAGAATTTTCTCTCTAAATACAAGGAAAAATGGATATTCATCCCAACTTTTCCAACAGATCTTAGTGGATGCTTGAGTCAGTCATCTGCGAAATATGCTCTGGTTACATGTAGTACTTGAAACTGGAAATGAGAATTGGGTGATCGCGTCACGAAACCCAGTGGTGAGTTGGCTGTTTTATTCCCAAGTAAAATAGACAAAAATAGAAATCCCGTAAAGAAAGCGTAGCAAGGTCCAAACACAAATCTGTATATGTTTATATTACTTTTGCCCTTACATGTCAGTGAACCTATTTTGGACGTTTTTGATAATACTCTATTCTGTGCTAGAGCATTCATTTGAATACATCTTATGAATCATTTATATGTAAAATAAAGTTTAAATGGTCGATTTGACATAAAGAACGCAAAACTGTGTACGAGTTGAATAAATTTGTATGATTTCATCTGTTCATGCTTGCTCCTTAGTTGTTGGAACATGAATATCAAGATAAAAAAAGTTCAAGCGTTGAATAGCAGTTCACTAGCATTAGTTTGAGAAGATGCTGGAGAAAGTACTTTCTTGTAAATACCCACGCACACTTTTGGTCTGGTATACTACTACTGAAGAATAACAGCAAAAGCACTTCGCGGTAACGGCTTGGAGTTGCCTATACCAAATATCGATTTAATCTTATGAAAGAATAGAATAGACGTGGTTATATATTTTTTCTCTATCTCTCTATATATCTCATGCGCATTTAGTATTCCACACAATAGCAAGATACACAAATGAAGCTTTCCCTTTACTTTCCCAGTTTATCTAAACCTTTCAATGCTAAAACGAGGACAGAGAAAGTTGTGAATGCGAAAATAAAAAGGTAAAATAGGCTGAAGCTTCAGAAAAGATCTTAGAGTCTTTTCGTGACTGGCAGATGGATAACATCTGTGAAAGCATGTCGTTGGGGCTAATCGTCCTTCCAACTTAACTCTTCTAACTAACTTCATTGTTTCGATTTATATACTGTAATAACCTCAAGCTAGGTTGAGGCAAAATATATACATACGAACATATAGTTCCATTCCATTTATCTTTGGCACTGGATGTACAAGATTTGAACTTTGAAGATTCTGTAAAACCATCAACATTAGTGCAGTTACACAATTTCATAAGTATTTCAATCTTGTCGTTCATTCGTACCAATTCCACAAAAACAGGCTTTCACTCAAACTTGAGTGAATTTTCGGGAACGGAAAAGGAAGTCGCAAAAGCTTAACTCCTAAAAATGAACAGAGCTCAATTATTGCTGATTGCCATCCTGTGTGTCGCTTCCGCTAGGAACTTCGCAAGAGCAGAAAAGGTGAACATTTTACTTTTCTTATATACTTACGTACAATTAGTTTAACTCTTCTTTACGCGACGAAATAGTTGTTGGGGTACTTTTGTGTGAATAGCTCTACATTTACCAATCTATTGGGATCTCCTTCACCTTTACAAATTTATGCAATACTATTTACAGGTTGAGCAGGGGCATCGAGACAGTCATCATGAAAAAGATTTTCTGAAACAGAGAACAAAACGATACGCCATGGGAAGAGTCCCGTTATCTTATTTATCTGCCGCATCACCGCTCCAAAATAGGATTGATGATGATGGGATTGGCTATTCAATCGAGAAACGTCTCAGGTATGTAAAACTATCAAACCTTTTGGTCTGATTTTTTATTCAATAAATTCAAATGACAATCGCATACAGTACGAACGTCATTGTTTGTAATAATATGTCAAAAATGTCGTACTTCGTATTTCATAACTTCTCCACAACTGCATGAATGTGCATAGGTAATTTATACTATTATACTTCCATTTTCATCGATTGCAAAGATTATTGTTACGTATTTGAGCGAGAACGTCCTTTTCACCAAGTCATCGTCTACATTTATACGGCATTATTATGTAAAATTTGTTTACATATTCCTTTCATTCCACTAAGTAATCGATTCCAGATGGAAAATGCAAGCATTCATCAATTCATCATACCTTTCATCGCACCGAATTAATAATTAAATTCGCTATTGTGGATGCATATTTTCCGTTTTTGCATATGGTTGATTTCATGGGCAAGAATTGTATAAAGGTAAAAGGGCCTTAGAATAGAAAAACTCGGAGAAAAAAGCCAACAATATATGCAATGCATACAATGTTGTCACCAATTTAGATTTGGTTTTACAGCATGATGATAAGCAAAACCTGTACGTTTACTTTTTTGTAGTTCTTAATTATTAATGGAGGTAAAAACTCAGTTTTTTAGAGGCGAAGCTACAAAGAACTTCTATTGTATATGTGGTAGGTCTAACGCACTTCATGCAAATCCAGTCGCCTCACATTTTCGAGAGCTTCAACCGCGCCAGATAAGACGTGAAATGTCTTATGGAGATGACAGAATATCACCAGCGCAGCTTCAGGCATACAAAAATTCAATTAAGTATTATGGGGCTGGTGGAGAAAGCACGGACGAGGAGGGAGCAATGGACAATCTTCAATCTTCACAACCCGAAGTAGCCCCACTGACAGATGAAGAATTACAAACATTGTTGCTCTTGCTGGATGGATACAAGCTTCAAGAAGGGAAAACCAATACTGCAACTCAAAGGAATTTCTACAACCCTCCAGCTCAATACTTTACACAGGAAATGATGGATCGGGATCCTAGTCTACTGGGGAAACGAGAGACTGGCAAAAGGAGCAGAGGTCAGCTTGGATTGGAGCAGCCAATGAGTTTCGAAAATTCTTTGGGGGATAATTATCCTGTATTTTTGAATGTGAAAAGATCGAAACGGATTGGGGATTCTTCATTGAAACCATTGAAGGTATACATAATTCAAGGGTGACTTGCTTGAGTTATTATGCAAAGATTGGGCTATTTAGCATTAATATAACTAGTCATTCTTTTGTTTGCATTAATATTCATCGATTTGTCATTCAGCATCACATTCATATTTTGATATCTTCGTATCCAGCAGACCATGTCATCAGTTCGCATAAAAAAGGAAACAGATCCAGCAGTTGAGGCTAGTCTAGATAAAATATTTGGGGAACGTGCGCAACAGCCAGTAGAAAGTCAGCAGCATTCTACATTAATACCAACAACTGCAATTTCGTCCTCCGACCAAATCCCTGCCCCTTCAAGCAGCCAAACAAAACCAAAAAGTTCCATCAATTGGTCCGAGTATTTCGGTATTGACAAGCGGCAAGGCAAGAAGCGTGTGGCACCAAAACTACCCTCATTGTCATCATCCGAAACTATTAATCATCATGATGCGGAACATGAGCACGAAGCGAATAACAAGCACGATTCTGAGAAAAATGATCACGATAAAACCATCACCTCCACGAAGTCAAATTTAGGAAGTACGGTTGCAGCATCAGATAACAACAAAGGCTCAGATAAGTTGAAAGAGAAAAAAGAGAAAAGTCGGCAAGAAAATGATACAGAGGATAAAGCTGACAGGAAGTGGATTTTAAAAGAATTTTACAAAAACCTTGCCATGTCCACTAAAAGAAAGCGAGAGAGTCCGTAAGTATAATTATTTCATGCATCACAAAGCACATTTCAATCATCGGCACCCTTTACAAAAAATATCATACTCCGGAATGTAGCAGTAGAAATTTTCAATTAATACTGTACGATTCCATCATGCTTTTAACAGGCAAAAAGAAACAACAGACAATTTAGAAAAAATTGAGAGAAAAATGGAAGAGGCAGGAGATCAGATCATTTGGGATACTTTAAAATACACCGGAGCTCATCGCGATGCCGAACTTTCGCCGGAAGAGCTTGCCAATGTGAAAAAAGAAATAATCCAAAAATTGGCTGCTGCATATAGGTACTTGCAAAATTAATACAATCTTAAATTCTATAAAATACGTACATTATTATAATTAGTAGCTTAAAGTACGCTACCGCTTTTTGTCCATCCAACCAATGACGCTGAGATTTTTTTCTTTCCCCTGCATTTTAGTCTGGAGAAAATTCGAGAGGCTATCGAAGAATTCCGTCAGCAGGTGGCCCAGCTGAAAGACAAACAGCAGTATTACTGAATTGTCTACCTAGCATTCACTAGAAGTTATATACCATGAATATAATAACTACAAGTAGAAAACCTACTAGACAAAGGATGACCTGCAACCTAATAGCATTGTCATCTTTCATCAGCCACACTTAGGTACATGATATGAGATCCAGCCAGTATCTAGCATATAAAGTCATATATAGTGAATATTTCGTAGTTTTCCCTTAAAAAATGAGCCAGATTGATGTGCACAGCAACTAATAGCACCGAACCATAAAAAAGTCATATTATGTCTATATGATATTCTGTGTAATATAAAAATACAGTATTGACATAACCAAATCTGTAAATAGATAAAAACTACCATTTCAACACATAATAAGTCTATATACATGTATGTAATAGTACATAATATGCCGAATATAGTTCATAGTTAAAAAAGCAAAAGGATGTCTGCAAGAGTTAAGATCTCACTCCATGAAACTATCTAATTAAATTTCTTTAATCGTAATGATTTGCGTCTGTGTACCTGCTTGTCGTTTTATCTCAATACGATTAAAAATTAATGTACAATTTATTATATACTCTAACGACCAGCAAGTTTGTGTGATGAACGAACGATGCAAATGAGAATGTGGATAGCTGTGATTGACATATTAATCGCTGTTATTTGTTTTTTATGTTTACGACGATTAAAAATATGACTTGGATGGGGCGACAATAAAGTGAAAGTGTTAAAAATACTTTTAGGTTGTTGCAAATCTCTTAAAACATACACGGGCCTGTTAGAAAATTCATTTTGGTTGTTTCCGAAAAACGGCAAACATTTGTATGTGAATGAATGAAGTACAAAGCTTTCAAAGCTATATATATTGTCATTTTAGAAAAGGAACGAATCATGTAGTATTTCGTTAAAAATAGTTTTTGTACTTTTTAAATCACTGACCCCTGTCCGTCCTTTAAATTCAGCGAATATCAAAATACAACATAAAAGCTTTTTCCAACAATAATTTCCAATATTACAATGAGGTATTTACGAAAAAATAACATTGTCAAGTAAAAAATGTTAAATCTTTAACATACAATAGAAAATCGAGAACGATTTCATTATCAACCGAGAGATAAATGCGAACGCATGTTTTGTCAAAATATTTATAAATGGTAAACGTATCCAAACATAGGACGCGAAGAAATAAACAAAACTTTTCCGGTAACAATTTCCTATATACCATGAACGCTTAGAATCAGAAGTGACAATTGAAACGTATTTCTGGCCATGCATGTAACTCATCTATAACAGTCTAGCTTGACTGTTTACAAAGCGTCTCCAGAACTTGAACCTGCTCTTCCAAAACTTGTGCCAGTCGTCTTCTCTTAAAGCGCAACGATTCACGCACTAAAGACTTAACGAATTTACACCTGGTTTCGAAGGAACCTGCCATCATGGTCAATCGGCTGAGAACAAACTCCAACCCTGTTCAAAATACAAAATGAATGTATGCATCCAAACACACAAAATATTAAAACTAAAACACAGTCACTTACTTAATATTGGACGACGAATTTCAAGGTACAACTCATCACGCAGTGTAAGGTTCTTCTGTCTAGTACTTTCGTCGTCAACAGGAGGTGGATCGGGTTGCACAGGGGGAGGTGTTGGAGCTCGCTCTAATTTAATTTGGATTTCGGCTTTCTTTGCTTTATTACTCTTATGGTTTAAGGTTGGGACTGGAATAACTATTTGAGGAGCGTCGTTATTTACGTGATTTGCTAAGCTTGTACTTAAACCATTCTCTACTATTGAACCACTAGGACGTGTTAGAATATGATTACCAATCTCTAGATTGATTCCCGAACCCTTTTCGTTATTGAGGAAGGCTTGATTATGAATTTCCATTTTTGAGATTCCATCGTCTTGATGTTTGGACTTTACACTATTACTAATACCGTTGGAGGTAGACTTTGTAAAATTTTGGGTAGATGATTCTATCAATCTTTCTATGCTACTAAATGACTCAGGCATGTAGTTATTCACTATCAGAGGCATTTCGTCCGTTGGTCTGCCGTTAGATTCTATTGATATCACAGGCTCAGGAAAATCGTAAAGGGGAGAATCGGAGGTAATTGGGCCAGCAGGACTGAATGGATTCGGACTGGAAGGTGCTGAACTGAAATATCCATCGGAACTACTGTCGTCGTCATAAGTATTACGACGCTTTAACTTATATGGAGTAAAAACATAGTCTTTGGGGATTGGTCCAGCTTTCCGTTTAATTCCTCGATTTGTATTGATACTAGACACAGGTACTTGTGTGGGTGATACAGCTCCAGCATTATTAACTTCTTTAGTGCGACTTTTACCCCCTTGACCTCCTAGTAAATCAATATCAGCTTCGTCGATAATCATCCTTTTGTCGATTTTAAATGGATTTCCGAACATATGTTGCCTAACAGGTGCAGATTCTATCTCTCTTAAAGGCGTAGGCATACGTTTTAAGTATTCTTGATAATTGCCCATCTGTCCAACAGGCATATTATGTAAAGCTTCTGCAAATATAAAACAATATACATTATTTGGACGAAGGTATTACAATGCGATTTGAGAAACAGTGTAAAGTTTTACCATTAGGTTTATATTATCACAATAAATGCATTACAACTGCTTAAATTTACCTTGCTGCAGAATTGAAGTCGGAGTCGTACGCATGAAATGCGTTCTAAGCCTAGCTAAATGGTCCAGAAGTTGATGACGGGATACGTCAAAAGGATTTTTAAACGAAGTTAATGTGCGTTTTGGCTCATTAGATTTTACCCGTAAGGCGACGTCATTACAAGTTCTATCGAACTCTCCCTTGGCTTGGTTTTTCAATTTCTTCAGGTAATTTAGAACCGAATAAGAAAGATAATTTTCTTCTTGTACTATTTGAGCAATATTACCAGCTCCCATTCTCAACAAAGCCCGTTTCAAAGGCCCTGCATAATACGGTGGCATGCTTGATAAATACAGCCCAAAGTGTGTTTTCCAATCATTTGTAGGTTTTAAACGATGTACACGAAATAAATCGTCAAGCAGGGGTAACAGTACTGGATAGTTGTATGGCATAACAAACAAGTTTACACAAGTTAAATTCGTGGATGCCTTGATGTAACCAAATGGATGACCAATTGCAATATTTTTAGTACTACCCTGAACAAATACCTGTAAAATTAAAACGAAAATATGAACTGACAGTTTGTATAGTCTTCCATAACTAAATTACGGAGAAATGTACGTGAAAGATGATATTTTTTGAAGCTACCTGCCAACACATCGTTGGTTGTTTTCTGGCAAGAATATACTGAGTTAAAGGACTAGGTTCCAATTCATACTTATCGAATGGAAAGTTTTCTATCACAAGTGGATCCGCTGGCTGGCACGTGAATTTCACGTTTGGGTGAGCCGTTCGGGCGGGTAAGGCAGGGAGCGCTGGTTCTGGCCAAAAGGATTCTGGAATGGGCCAGAACCCACCGGCGAAACCTTTTTGATTTGTTCTAGGAACATAAATCATTTTTCTAGAACTATGCCACGATGGTTTTGAAATTCCACTCTTTTCGTCAATGACTTCCAGTTCTGGTTCCTCTAGTTTCATTCCTGTGTAAAAACACATAATGGGCACGTTTTCGATTTTACTTGAATTACAACTCGTAAACCAAATCAAACCACTGTTCTAACAACTTGTTATGTCCAAATTAAACATTTAACTAACGATAAATTTATCATACAATGAAACGATTTGGTATCATAAGGTACCATTTGGTAGGTAGATAAGGAATTTAAAACAAATGCTTGACATACCATCTATAGAAGTTAGTGGTGGAGGGTCAGGGCCAACTTTATCGAAATGAATCACAACTCCAGCTTGAACTTTCTGCACCAAAGAATCAATGCACTGATGCAACATGCGATGAGTTGTTATGCAGTATGATCTTCCTCCAGTAACTTCACACATTGCATCGATTGGTGAAATATCTGATGGTACTAGCCCCGTTTCACGATCTCCTGAAGGCTGACCATTCATCCGAAGTACTAAACCAAATAATCTCTGATCCCATCGGAATGGTTCTCTTGTTAACTCATGACCGGGGCTACTTCCTTGCATTTTCAGCTATCAATCATTATTAAGCAAAGCATTAACGATTTGAAGGTAATCCAAATGATTTGCAAAGTTAGAAAATGGAAAAACAATACCTCATCTTGAACGCCCGAGTTTGAAGACAACTGACCACCATCCGTAATCGCGACAACTATCGATGGTTCTAAATAAAATGGACTTCGGCCCTGTCCATATGTATCAATTCCATGCTGCATCCGGTTTACATTAAGAACATCTAACGTATTTTTTAAAGCTTGGCCAAGAGTAGTTAGGCCATTTGCTTGCAAGTTCTTTAACTCTGACATAAAAGTGGCCAAATTTTCTTTCCATCCTGCCTGGAGATCAAATACATAATTGGACATTGTATACTATGAATTAACTATGCAAATACACCGCTAATACACATGCAACATGTATGTAATTATCGGCAAGGTAAAAAATGCAGGAGCGCAGTTGCTAAATAAGTACCTTAATATTCAAAGGTGGGTCCTCAAAAGTGAGCAGCATGTACCGGTCCCCCCGGCTGTCTAAGGACCTTTGGCGTACCTACAAAAAGGTAAGGCGTGTTAAAAATTGATAAACATAAATTTTGTTTCCGTGTCAGGCAATAATATCATACTATGACTATGGCTGAT
>JAHZNA010002967.1:0-10906 GCA_027743935.1 Sinodicranocentrus sp. ZH6 | reverse complement strand
ATCTATCGGGAAATAATTTTAAGGAATAGTTATGCTATTTTTGTCGTCTGTTTCAGTTTTTAAAGTGTATTTAATAAACCATTGGGAAGCATACCCATATTTGTTTTCGACGTCCGTTTCAGTATTTCCAAGCTATCGAGAAATAATTTCAAAACATACCATTGCTATTCCTCTTGTTCGTTTTAGTATTTTGACAATTTTATTTTGTTTACGTTACCTAAAGATAACTTTAATTTTACTGCTTTCAGATACATGCATATAACTTCCGGTTTTGAAAATATGTTTAGCTTACAAATGGTAACAGATGGAAAAGGCCACTTTCCACACAGGTATTTCTTCCGGATCGAATACAGTCACCATTGGGGAGTCTGTGTATGCTTACCACAATTTGTGAATAAGCAGTTCAGAGCAAACCACTGAGGCAATACAGGCAATAATCCAGAATACCCTGAAATATTTGAGAAGTTAAAATTCTACAACAAATCGATTCAGAGGATTTATCACGCTACCTTTCAACGCAGTGCCGATTTTTCTGCCCAATATAGTGAATTCCATGGAGGGAACTCTCCAGGCAGTATTGAACTGGAGATGATTTCTCTGGAGGATTGTAATACTCAAAGGGTTTCATTTTCGTTTAGGAACTTATCTTAGATATATCTTTCTCTCAGACTTTTTTTTATAAACATATGTCTATGACTGTTAACTTTCTCCGTCTGTTGAACCTGCCCTGGGAGTGCTTTCAACTGGAAAAACACTCAGTTCCAATTTAAAATTTAAAAAAAAATATTCAAAAGTACTTAAGGTGTTTATACGGATATTGTTTTTGACAAGCGGGAAGTACATTGAGGTAAGTGTTATGAGCATTCTCTGGATTTCTTCTTGTTTTGGCTTTAGTTTTCGTTGAAATTGTCATTTGGAACTGAAAAGTAGGGATACATAAATTTACAAGTAATTAATTGCGATATTTAAATATGTATTAGCTATTGCCGCCAGTGGCCTTGATGTTGTGGTAATTATATAGTGGTGTAGTAATTCTGTTCATTTTAAAAACATTCAACAGTTTCAAAAAATACACATATATCGTACAATACATCGTACATCGTTCTTCGGCGTTTGTAAAAATTAATAAATTGACTTTCCTATGAAAATTCTTTTTATTCATTCTTAGAATAGTTTATTCATTTTCACTGTTGAGTTTTGCTTTCCGTATGTATATGAAAAGATTTAGTTGGCATTTAACTTTACTAACTGATTGTGATCAACTAAGGTAAGCATTTTAACTGCAATACATGTGAATATTTAAACCTAAAATTGACTTTTATTACAATTATATGCTAAATCCATACTCCTCAAATCAAATACTCGAATTTAATATTGATTAATAAATAAACAATGAATAAACAGGTAGAGCCTTTTACATCACAGCTTAAACTTATGGCAAGCTAGCCTTTTAAGTTGTGAATGAACATTGACACGATCAAAATCCTAATTCCATTACTCAACAAACTAAAAATGAAATTATAAATATTAAAATACAAAAAGTTTCCCAAAAGCTCAAAAATGGTAAGTACAATTGCAATGATCAGCCAAAGTTTTGCCCTCTGAAGAGCAATTCCCACACTGACATCCTATACAATGAAGAAAACAAGAGGTTAATACAAATGAAAAAATCTGGAGCAATCCTTTAATTAAAAATATTCTTTCCCACCTTGCTTGTTCCTCGACACAACATTACAGCAGCGAAAATTCTTATTCCTCCACCGATTAATAAAAAGGCACCGACAACAATGAGGATTGTTGTGATTGCAGATTTTTTAGCCTGTAAATCCTTTTCTTCCAGTTTCCATTCTTTATTACTCTGGTCTACAATGGAATCCATGGATGCAGCAATTATCACAAAGATGAGGACATATATGGTGAACGAAATAAGGTCAAGTATGGACACTACTTTTGCTGCAAGACGATATCGAATTTTAGACTCGAGAGCCATTTCAAAGAGAAGTGGAGCAGGGACAGTAAATTTGATTTTGAATATAAGGCAATAACTGGAAGAAACGAGTGGTTGGATTTTTCTAAAAACAGGGCTTTTTATATCTGTACTTTTACTTCAACTATTTACGGAGGGTGTGATGTCATGTTAAAAGAATAGCATGGATTTTATTAGCACTGAAATATTTGAGCATGATGAGGTTAACAACTTGGGCTGACTGGGTGTGGCTACTAAACGCATTTTTGCAGTTAGCAAGCCAAGTTATTCTCATACTGTTGAAAATGGTCAGAGTTGAATGAGTTATGAGGGCGATTGGCCCATTATTTGCATTTGAGCAAACACATTTTCTTCGAATTTTTTATAAAAATTCCAATAGTTCTTAGAAAAATTGTAAAAGCTTGAGTACAATGACTGTGACAGTGTTGTGTTGACTTTGGTGAGTATTTCCCAATATTTATCTTTCGACCATTTCTTCCGGTCAGTGGCTTTTTAGTAAAAGATGACAATGTGATCTTTCTTTTGACACGATACATTCCTTTTCTCATCCGTTGATGAACATTTTATATGTTTTAGATAGATAGTAGAATTGTTAATGAATTCAACAAGAGTTGCATCCTTTTTAAAAATATTGTATGATTTATATTATTACTGCTATAAAGCGTGTTTTCAGGCTAAATTTCATGACTCATACTTAAAGCAACTATGAATAAAATGAGCAGTCTGGCACATAATTATAAACATAGTTAAACCTCGTGACCAATCGAAAAGGGTATTGGTAGCGCTAGCATGAGCTAGACATGAGCTAGACATGAGCTGTTTCCCTTTTCAATAGAGCATTTATCTCCGGCCAAACCTTCACATGACATTTTTACTTCCTTGTAAATTCCAGATTTGGAGGGATGCACATTGACCGTCGTCGCAAATGAAAGGGGTAACACAGATATTTCCTTGGCTGTTGCTTCCAGACGATTGGAATGTGTCGCTGGTGCAAAATCCATTTTCCTTGATGAAGAATGAGACATTGACTTTTTCTGCATGATGTTCACAAACACATTTTCCATCCTTACATTTCGCATTGAGCACACACTCACCATTTGCACAAGGCTTTTCAACTTTTCCAACACAAAGTTTTGAAGTTTGGAGGAGTTCCGTGTCCTCATTGCATTCACAGATATCCCTTGAGCTACAAAATAGATTCAAATCCTTTCTGCAATTATTTCCCTTGCATGACTCCCCATATCCTTTGCTAAATTCACAGGTTCTATTCTCAGTCTGGAAATAGTTGTGTGAACAAGTGCAAACCCCTCTTGTTGGTGTTGTATTGAGTACAACCTTGCAAAATCCATTTTCCAAACAGGACATCTCCGAATAGCACCATTCTCCAGCTAAGCTTTCACACTTCATTGTTTTCACATTGTAAGTTTGAAAGTTGGGACACTCGCAATTTCCATCTTGACCACAACTCAATCCCCCGACGGTGTAACATGGAGGGGATGTTTGGTCGAGAGAGCAATTTTCACCGTAAGCTATTTCACACCTCCTTCCAACAGGAAGATTACACAAACACTTTTTAACTCCATTTTCATCAAGAAGGCATTCAGAATTTGATATGCAATCTAATGAGGCTGAACAAGGACTATCAATAAAACTCAAACATTTGTCTGATCCCTCGTCGTAATCTTGATGGTCTGATGGACAGCCGCAAATCCCATCTTTACATAGAAAAGGGGTAACACAAATATTTCCTGAAGTATTTTTTCCAAAAGATTGGAATGAGTCACTGGTGCATGTGCCAGTGGAGCATGAGCCATTTTTGCTTTCAAAATAATTTTCACAGACACACCTTCCACCTCTACTACATTTAATATTTAGGTCACTTCTGCAGGCAAAGAAAACACTACAATTGTCGCCATACACGGGCTGGCGTATTCTGCTTGCTTTGGAACACGCTAATATTAAGCAAATACTTATGACAAGATAGTACTTCATTTTTGCTTTTTAACTAAAAATAGGTGTAATTTAGAAAAAATGTAAGGTGACAATGTGACAATGCTGACTTACTTTGGATGACAATTTGAGCTCCGAAACAAAAGCCTTTTATACTTCACGAGTTGTGACTAATTGCAAATGTCTGATAAAAATGCAGTCTTATGTGTTAACACTGTTTATATACTCTTCCACTGCGTAAAAAGGAGAGATATGTGAATTCTCAGAATGAATTTAAGTTTTAAGAGAATATTAGATAATCCACACGAAGAAATGTCTTGGATGGTTAATATGACATTGCATTGCCTTTTTTGCTAAGAATAAATGCGAAAAAGAATTTTCCAACATAACTGTTTTATTCTGTGGTGGTCATTTCAAGACGTGATGATCGGAAGTGCTCAGCCAAGTGATTAATTTAACACTTTGTATTTTATTGGCTTCCCTTTTGTAAATGACATTCAAGTAAATCCACGCAAGTTGAAAAAAACACTTACGATGAGTCTGTGTGGGATAGGTTGTTTCAATAAAATTATAAATGTTATATTGCTAATCTGCCATATTCTTCTATATACATGTGTAACCCTTGAACACATTGAGATTCCTATTTTCTTTATGGTGTTAGCAGAGCTTTATGCTTATGGGCATAGCCATGCCCATAAGCATGCCCATTTCTAAATGATGTGCATGATATTGATGAATCATAGTACCATATCCTTTAGTGAGATGAGACGTAGTAATTGATAAATTATGTCAAATGACGTGGCTGCTATCTTAAAATATATATTTCAATCAATTGATATTATTTGTATAGAAACGTCAATGTAATCTGCTGACTATTTGAATGCAAGTAAATGTTTCATATTTGCAGGATGTTCGTCATCATGCACATATATCAAACTCAAGCTTTTAATCTTTAATATTTGCAATTTTTTTCTTCCAAGTTCATCCTTTTTAGTTCCACACTCCCACAGTTCATTCTTGACAGACGCCAGAAGCCAACTATATTTTATTCCTGCCGTTTCAAAACACTATTTTACATTCCTCTGTTTCTGGAGGCAGGATTAGCCACTCGGGTCGTTTGAGAAACAACAAATTAGCGCGCTAACATAATGGATTCAAAAATGCAGGCAGGATTTTTAATAATCTTGCTAACTATTTCCCCCTTTCAAAATGTTTTGGCAGGAGGCTTCATTCCCACCTTGGTTAAAAATACCGCAAAACAAGCAGGTTAGTGTATAGAAATTATTTTCCAGGTTAAAAAGTTTTACAAAGTTATATAACATTGCTCATCAATATGTTAATTTGTAGGAGGGTCCTTTCTCAAGGACACAGTGCCGAAGGCTTTTGGCTCATTGATTGCAAAGGCTAAAATCTACACTCCTAGCTCCTTTAAGATACTAGAGGGTGCAGCTACCGGAGTATTTTCCGCGATTGGGGCTCATTACGTCATAAAATGGTTAGGTGAAGAGGAGGATAAGAGTGAAAGTGAGCGGCATAAGGCGAACGACTGTTTTGCAAGGTGCGATATTAAGCATAGCTCGGATGTAAGAAGGAAGTATTGCGAAAGGTGTGAGGAATTTTTAACCCATTAACTTTGAGAATAATTTTTATGACGTTAATTTGTCTAGGTAATTCATTTCTCTCTGTTGTGTTAATTTATAAGGGTAAGGGGGGATTTAAGTGTTTCAAACTAGTTTACAATATTAAATAAACCAGTGCATTAATAATGTCATAAAATCTTCATAAATATGCTGGTAAATAAATCCTAATGCAGAGATTTTTTGCATTTCTCTGATTGACATTTGACTTCTTGATAAGTACATTAATAATTATTTTCTTTAACGAAGTTGTAATCTCTTTTATGCATGAGCATAATGTTATATGGAGTAATATACAGATGCCTATTCGTATATGGACATAATTCATTTCAGCTATGCGTCCAAACTTAAGCATAAAAAGTCTGTAACTATGCCAAGCAAATCAAAGTACATATATATTTTTTTAAATCTTTATTTTTCACTCAACATCATCCATTGGTCATGGATATTGAAGTATATCTGTTCCAATATTAACTTTAACAGGAAACTAAACATATATAAATCTTTAGAACAGCTTATACAAGCATTGCTGATTATTTCACATATTGAGCAATCGATAACAAAAACTAGTTTCAGATGACAACAAGTTAATCGTACATATACGTGTTTATATATTATGCCTACCCATAAGTCGAACTTCTGCATAACTACACAAAAACATTCATTTTCACCAAGCCTGGAATCCAACACTTCTCGTTTGCATAATCTGTCACAGGGTTTGGTGCGTCGAGTTGAATTCGCAATATTTTTTCCAAATCTACGGCAATCTTGTGCCTAAAAATCCGCACGACTTGTGTATTGGTAATTAGTTAAAAATATCACAGAAAAGGTGTTACGAAGGCGAAATGAAGTGGAGTATATTTTTATTTTTATTATTAATCTTATCATTCCTACTGCCAAATGTTCTATCTATGAATGACCATCAGTCAGGTAATACATTTTTTATTATAAAATAAAAATATTCTAGTAAAAATCTTAATTAGTATGAAGCAGAAATGCATATGATGTCCAAGATACTTTGATGCTCATTCTTTTTTTAAAAAATAGACGAAAGTGATTATTGTTTCTGGAGCAGAATTAAGGACTCTGTAGGGTTCGGGAGCGTAAGTGCAATAGCGACTACAACCATTGGCAATTATTTGGGATATGCTGCTGCTGCAAGTTTGTTCACACCTGTTGGAATCATCAGTGGTTTAGCAGGGGGAGGAGCGTATTATCTCTTCAGTGGCCGGTGTGACGTTGTCAATATGATGGACAAGTGTTTTGAAAGTTGCGATGAAGGGGTCAGTATAGACTATTTGAGACGTTCTGATAAAGTGATATCATTTTGTAAGAAATGTATCAAGTGTGTAGATAGACATTTTAATAAACACTAATTACCAAGTGGGATATCCTCATATTTGTTTATTTTTCCCATATCAAACTCGATAGAAGAAAAAAGTGCTCTATTATTGACCTAGTTTGTAAGATATTTTTTGATCTATTGAATTATCTTGTCATTTTATTCATCCCAGGAGAAATATGAATTTCCGGTTTAAGCAAGCGCTGGCGATCTTTTAGGAATTTAATGGGATTCAGCATGCTTTCCCGTCTTGAAATCATTAATTTACTTCTACACCATTTGCTTTGCTCTATCTCCAGGTCACGGGAATCATCAACAACTACATATTACAAAGAGTACAAAGGTACTTAACGTGGTCACGGAATACATAATTTTAAACCACTCTTATGCTAGCATTGTCAACACCAGCAAATATGTCATGCCTCAGTTTCACCAATTTTAATCAATATCTTACAAAAAACAAGCTAATAATATTAATGATAATGATGTACCTCAAATTTACACACTGTTTTGAAATGCTATCCCTTCTTCACCCTTCCCCTGGAAATTTTCCATTAAACATTTTCAAATTTAATGATACCGCTAAAGGTTCTACATGTCCATGTCCCGGCGCGGATTTTTATCTTTTTATCTATTAATGGGGATTATCTACCTTTTCACTACGAAAAGTATTGTAAAACCCCGTTCTGCCTAAGCCAAAGAATCAATTAAAAGCCTCGTTTATATTATGGCTGACCTTTCAATCAGAGGAGTAGGAGCACATGAATCTTCCCACCCAAGCTGTTATCACTGGTCCCAGTATCTTGGGGTCCTAGCCAACTTCATATCAACATGATTGTATTGATATTTTGAGGAGCAATGTGTCAAATGTGGGATTTTCAATTATATCGTTATGTCTAGAGGTAAAAATGTTTTTCGTATTTGCCACCGATTTCATAAATTTAAATCTACCTTATATCATACTTCCAGACCATACGTTTTAGTATTAAATCTTTCAACCTATTTTAAAATGAATTTACAGATGAAAACAATTCACAAATATTTTATCTCATGCTGCTTTAAACAAGGCGAATCCTCTTTTCACAAATAATCCAAAATCCTTTAACCATGTTGGAATATATGATTGTTAAACGCTTTACTTTTCCACTTGACCCAAATATCTAATTAATATTCTCCGTGAGAGTGAAGAGGCTAAGCTTTTAAAGCTGAAAATATACAGCTATTTTTCTTCCTGGAATAAATCGATAGTTATCTTCACGCCCTTCTTTTCTCATCAAACAAATGGGCTTTCAAAAAGATTTGCAATAAAACTAATTTCCCCACCGTCAGGTTTCACATTTAAATATTTCAACAGTTATAATGTTATAAAGGACTTTTCTTATTTCACGTACCCAATCAAAAATGTTCTCCAGAAGGAAATCAAATTCTTTGGGAAATTCCACAAAGGAAAAGATAAACTGGGAGTATTACAATCCTCCAGAGGATTCCATTCCAGCAAATTTCTGTTTAGACAGTTCACTCCACGGAATTCAATACATTGGTCAACAAGATCGGCACAGTTTTGAGAGGTATCAGAAGTAAAGCTTGAAAATCCTGGATTCCTAAACATGTTTGTTTCATTTCCTAAATATTCCAGAATACTCTGGCTCGCTGCTTTCATCGGCTCAGTAGCCTGTGCTGGACTTCTTATTCACCAATTATGGGAAGCATACTCAGACTCCCCTATCTTGACTGTGTTTAGTCCGGAAGAAACTCTAGTGAAGGACATTGCATTTCCATCGGTGACCATTTGTAAGTCAGTCATTTTTTACTAAATGAAAGTTATTGTATGATTAATATGAATTGTGTTTTCAGGTAACGTGAACAAAATCAAAATGTCGAAAAGAGAAGAATACATAAGGTAGTTAAAGCTCACATTCACTTTAATGGCGTCAATCCTTTAAATCACAAAAATATCAACTTTCTTTTCAGAGAATTGGAAACCTCGAAAAATCCTTTCAACGAGATAATCCTTCCTCAAAGCTTTAGCAGCCATTCACGACTTGAAGGTTTTGTGTGGAAGCACATTCACCAAACAAATGGTTAACGATACTGATCTTTGGTACGACAACTTTACACCAGACTTGGAGAAAAGAAAGGATGACTATGAAAAATTCATCAATCCGGCAAAAATCTTGGTCGATGTTCGTAATTAATTAACTGAATATTGCGATTTACCCACATTCATGAATTCCTTATTTCCTCAGAGTTCTCAAAAATGTGACGAAATGCTTGTTCAATGCACATGGCAAGGGATGGCCGAAAACTGTAGTAAGTTTTTTCATCCCATCGTCACAGACTACGGGTACTGCTGCTCCTTCAACAATATGCCGCCAACTCTTCTCATGAAGGATTAGTAAGTTTGCACTGGAAAAGGTTTTAACATAAAATCGATTATCCAGATAACTTTTGGCTTCAAAATCTTTCCAGCAATGAAACTCAACCTGATCCTGATTATGCTAAAAAGTGGAAGCATGCCAAATTATCCTCTGACGACTTGGCAAAGGAGGGATTCAGGGAAGAAGGCGCGCTTGGTAATAGCATTGACAATTGAGCATACACCATTTTAGTATTGTAAACAGACGTTGTCTGTATCATTGCAATACTTATCAAGCTTCAATCCTATCACCTAACTTATAACAAAATTATTCCTTCCTCCAGCCTTTGGCAAAGATACCCTTTTCCGACAAACATACCCAAGTAGAGCGTCAGGCTTGTCTGTAATGCTAGAACCAAATTTGAAAGAGTACTCCTGCACCAGCACGGGTATAATTGGGGTTCCACTTTTTTAATAGAAATATCACCCTAACTATTACATGCAAAAAATTGTGCATCATAAATTTAAATCTTTTTTTACAATTTTCAGATTCCGAAGGCTTCATGGTATATTTAATTAAACACGTTTTTGAGTAGTTTTTTTTATTGTGAGGTTTTTACCAAAAACAGGTTGGGCTCAATGTGCCATTGTCCTTCCCAAGGATGAAGGATGACGGGATTCTTGTTCAATCTGGGGCAGAAACGATTATCAAGATTAACCCACAGATCACCGTTTCGGATGGAATCAGTCAAAAAATTTGCCGTGGTAAGTAATGAGCATGCTCATTTAGTATTATGGGATTTTAGAAATGTGAGAAACATGTGGGGAAAATATTTTCTGAAGTTTTTATCTTTTTCCAATCACTCGACATTTTGAGAATGAATTATAACAGGTGTTATAATAAATTATATAACAAAATATTTTCTTGTGGAAATGTAGAGCAAACGAAAATGCTACTTTGACGGCGAAGGTGAAAACGAGCTACCACACTATTCCAAGTATACAACAAGCAACTGCTTTTCAGAGTGTTTATTCGAATATATTCGCCAGTCCTGTGGTTGTTTTACTTACTACATGCCGAGTAAATAAGTAGTATTCAGAAATCCCATTTTAAATTTAGAAATTTTCACCCATAATTTCTTTTGTTTTTTTAAAGAAAACTCTGAGATATTGCTATGCTCATCGTCATCCTATGAATGTGTGATTGATAAGGAAAGTAAGTATATTTTAGTTTTTGTAATTAATGACATCTACTATGTAATTAAATCCGTGTCTGTGAGTGAGTGAGTGAAGTCGGAAGTGGACCTCGAATGTACAAAGGCAAATCGAACACCTCAATTTGAGGACCCTGCATGCAGGGTCTGCAGCTGCAGGCTCACAAGTAAGACTAGACTTCTAAGACACTCTATTGTCAAGGAGATTAGTGCTTTCTAATATACTTCGTGATGAGGAATCCATTGGTGATAACCATATCCCCAAACGCTAAACGGCTTAATTGATATTTCCAAATCCAGTACTTTCTTTACCATAGCAAGTTCCCAAAGTAATTAATGTCCAATTTGTTCTTTACATATTATGATAGTTCGTCTAAAATGACGCAGATTTGCAATTCACATCATGTAAAAATTCTCAGC
>JAHZNA010002966.1:0-10898 GCA_027743935.1 Sinodicranocentrus sp. ZH6 | reverse complement strand
TGTATACAAATTTTCAGCCAAAAAGCTTTTATGTGGCCATTCGGGACCTCAGGTCCAAAACCTCTGGCAACGTGTAACCGCTTTTAAACCCCAGGGCGTATTTAGTTGAATATATAGAGTTTTTATAATTTACTCGAAATAAATTTATTTTACCTTTGTCCCTGACCCCCTAGAGAAAAAATTTCCTCAAAGTACTCAGCAAAACATACGATCGGGATGTAACATCGTGTCTATTGTACCTTAAAGTTCAATATAAGAAATAGAAAATGGTGTGCCCTCACAGAGGGCCTAGACAATTTCATAGACTCGCTATTGTGAGCTAATAACCATGCAAATTGCAATTTATATTCAGTTCTCTAACGCCTTGCACATAATTTCATTGCAACCGTAAATTATTATCCTGATTTTGTACTGTTATGCCGATGTTGCTTATCTTTCTCCTAAAGTTAAGCAAACAAGCTTTTTGTAATGAAAATAGAAATGACACTACTAGATCTGTCGTCATCGACGATGCATTGTCAATATCTGCAACTAAAAACATTGCTAAAGCCGTAACTTCATCCTTGAATACACTGGGATCCATATGCATCATAAAAATGATCATCATTTTATAACCCGTGCAATTTTTATGGTATTTGAAATGCTCTTGAAATCTTATCTAGAGGAGCCTGGAAATTTCATGCACCGTCATTTGCTTCATGACAAATCCTATTCGCGAGAATGCGTCATGTTTTCCACTCTTTTTATACTTGGGAAAATAAAAAAAGTGGCTTAATATTTAAGCTGTTTTTACTAATATCATACTAATGGCTGTCATGGCATAATTAATAATTATATAACCGGTATAATTATCATTTAACTGTGCATAGTCCTTGAGCTCATTTATCTATACAAACCGTGTTTTTGCTTCACATATCGACATTTCATTGAAATCCGGAAAGACCGGATTTACTGGAGACTGAGCTATCTTCAGTTGGTCATTGATAAAGCTCAAACTTAAGCACTTCAGACAAATTAGATGCAATGGGGAGCTTTATTTGATTTGTGTAGTATTATATTTATTATTTAAAGCATTACAGCATTACAAATTAAATTTCGCTTTGAACCTCCTCGCATAAGAAAACTCGCATATGATTTTGGTGCCCGGGCATTCATTTGTCGATTTGCTAATTGATAATGTGAGTCATAACCTAATCTTACCTTAAAAATTTAATATAAGCTTGCAGCAAGACATTAAATGTACGTTTCTTAAATTATCCATGATGTGAAAAAATACATGATAGCTAAAATTAATAAATATGACAAAGGCGGAATAATTATGCCCTTAATTAATGTATCCTAGATTTGTATTAGTGCAAAATAGTTGAAGCTTGTTTAAATTTTGAAAATTGATATGCAAGGAACTCGCTGTAAAAAATCCCTTTACGAAAATGCATGGCGATTAATTTTAGTTTCAAAAAATAGGTACATGCGGAAGTCAACATTTGAGAAATATGAAAATTGCAAAAGATTTTTATGTGAAATTAGTCTTTTGAATAATCGTATGCAAGTAGTACGGATCATTTAGGTCCTAAATTAAAATATAAAGATATCAACACTTATCTAGAGGAGAGTCACAATATCATGAGTTCATTTCAATGTCAATTATGACAAATCAGCGTGTTGCAGTACATGTTATTCATTATATATATTTTCCTTTTTTTCTTATCATCACAATTTCATCTTATAAACCTTATAAGTACTGTAGAGAGATGAGATGTAATTATGAGCTTAATTTTAGTTGCGTAGTACGAAATTTGTTATTGAATAGCAAAAGGTCAGTGAAGCATTTCTTAATCTTCTCATGTTCTTTGTCCAATGATCCTTTTGTTTTTATCATACTCCAGCCAGACTCCATATATGCGTAAGCTACACTGTTTGACCTTTCTGAATTCTCAATCTGGTCTTCAAAACTCGATACATTAAAGGATATTGGGTAATATTCCGATTGTTTATGTGAATAGCATCAAGGATCTGATCACTTAAAATGAAGGCGTAGACGAGAATCGCTCTGAACAACGGCTGAAACTTTGGTTGAAAATTTAGAATTGGGCAACTGCTTTCCAGTAATATGCAGTTCTTGCACAAATTGTCGAACCGAAAATGACTTTTCAGATGTGATTAGAAAATTAGCAATCTCGTAATCTAATTCATAAAAAAGGAAATATAGTGTTGAAATTACATTATCAAAATAAAGTTCTGATTGAGTGCAAAACATTAAGTTTTAATTATGTCTTGCAAGCGTTTTGAAAAATCTTGCATTTTTCGAACACATTTGGATTTCTGGACAATTATGTGAATATTATATGGATCTAACGTCATTCACTAGTCTAAACATTTGTACACTAAGGATAAGTTCAGCAACATCGGGCTTAATGTCAAGCAAGTATTTGACCAACTTTCAGTATCTGAGCTTTCATCTGAGACCGATCTCAAGAAATAGGCCATTTCGCGTATTTTCTCAACTTTCACTAGCCCAAACATTAAAATGGTGAAGGTTAATTAATCCAAAAATGATCTAATAGTCCATATATGTACAAAAAATATTTCACCTTCATTGTCTCCGAAATGCTGCAAGTAAAGAAATGAAAGTACATATCTGATTTCTTTGATCGAGTTCCATCAGTTGTTTTTGATTCAGGTTCAGTATATCGTATTTAATCTTGCTTGACGCATATGTAGAGAGATTCCTATCGAATTTTGTACAATTCCTTTTAGTTTTAGAGTTTTAGTTCTTTTAGCCTAACCCCAGTACCGTGAACAGGGGTATAGATTTCATGAAATGACTAACTTATATGGATTGTAATTATGTGTATTTTCACTTGGATATGCATAAGCTTTTTAGCTTGGTATTGATAATGGCTTTTCTGTGAGTTTATTACACTATCACCTTATCTCTAGTATCATTTCAGTCCTACTCATATCTTGTAATTTGTGCATGATGCTAAAGTAAAGTGAAAAAGCTCAGGCAAAAACGACAACATAATCACAACCTGGTTAGCATGAGCTGTGAACAAATCTAAAATAGTTTGAAATAGTCTGCCTGGAAGTAACTTCCCAGTTGATCATATTCCTCTATTCCTCAATCAGTAATTGTAATCACTTCGAAAGGAGTAGAAGAGTTGCCAAAAATATATTCTGCCTTGTCGAAAGCATGTAAGCTAGTTGTGTAAGGTTCAACGTTTGCTATTTTAATAGATAATATAATTATTTTCAGCCGGAAAACTCATAATATTTCAACTTTCAAGTGTGTCGTTCACAAATGGCGCAACTAACTGATAAGATATTGCAGCTTCTTAATGAAAGCGACAGACTGGATACTTTACAGCTTGCAGATGAGCTTCAGATAGACCATCAGAAAATTATTGGTTCCGTGAAAAGCATTCAGAGTTTAGGCGATGTCATTGAAGTTGAGCCACTGAGTCGCTCTAAAACGGAATTGACACCTGAAGGTAAATATTTTATATTAAAATAGAACTCGCGTCAATCATTAGCTTATTTTATTTTCACAAAATCCATTCGCGCTTTGGTATAATTTACTTAAAATTTTGCACGTCGTAAATTCTTTGAGGGAGGTCCATCGTGGACAATGGAAGTCACGAAGGTTTAGTATTTGATGCAGTTCCGGCTGGAAAATCCGGAATATTACAACAAGATCTTCTGGAAGCTGTTGGTGCAGCAGGGAAAATCGGCATGAGTAAAGCCATTCAAAATGGATGGATTAAAACGGTGACAGATGGAGGTGTAACTAAAGTTATTCGGCAAGTTGACAGCATTGAAGACACGGTATGTTTATGCTTTTCTATGCTTTGTATGTATTAGTGTCGGACGATGCTCTTTCCTATAGTTATGTGTGTGTCTTTCTGTCCATATGTTCGAACGATTATTTGAAAACAATTATTCAACCTATAAAAAAGGGATCTCCAGCAGGTTCTTAAGGTGTTACTCTACGATTTCAAAGTACATATGGCGTGTAACATATCAATCAACTCGATATGACAAGCATGACGACTAGCAGATATTTAAGAAGGTTGTATAAAGGAATTTCTATTTCAAGTTGCATATGGCGTAAAGCATATCAATTAACTCGTAATAAACTGTTATAAACGACTAAAAGTAGCTCGTAGAACATCACGTTTTGATCTAACATTAACCTAGCATTTTAATCAAACAAGGTCAGACAAAATAATATAATTCAAGCAGTAACCTAACACTTTAACCTAACAACATGTAATACAACTCTATGCTTTCAGTGTAGAACCTCATATATTCAGTCGCATACTGCATATATTTAGTTAAACTACTCAAAAATTCAAAAACAAAATCTTTATTTTGTTAAGTTGTTCTACAAGAGTCACCCAGCCAGTCGGGTAATATATTTGTTTCTATTAAACCACACCGAATCATATGCACTTGCTCATATACACAAATCATGCTCACCACATAAACACAATATTACTCCACTTTTATCAACCTTTACTCATCATTTCCATAAAAATTTCAAAAAATTAAGTCTGTATGAAACAAAGTCATACTTCACATGGCCATGGCACATTTTATAAAACAACCAATCGGGTTGTTTATTTAATCAGTTAGGTCGCAAACGTCATAAAAAATGTACCACGGGCACCTAATCTAACACCTTGTGTACTCAGTAAAACATCCAGTTGGGTTGTTTTGTAAATTCCTGTTGGACATTAGAACACAAATTTTTTTTCAAGGTGCGCATATTGTGTACAGACACACACACAGACGACGCAGACGATTTCATAAGCTCACAGTTTTGCGAGCTAACAACGAGTACAGTATGACAAACATGACCTTAGCAGGTACCTAATAAGGGAACCTTAAGGTTGCATAGTAATTCATATTAACACCGTTCCAATACGAAGTACATATATTTAATTCGTGATTATTTTATCTATAAAATTTTCTTGCTTTCTGAAGTTATAAATTTTGAATGCTTACAGGTACGAATTAAACTAGCTTCCTTCGACCCTTCTAAAATTGATATGGCTTCGTTAGCTGACCTCAAGAAACGAAAACTGGTTGTTCAAACACCACTGAACTACTATGTGATCAAGAAAGGGAGTGGTTTTACCGTTCAAGTTGTAAAACTTGTTTTATAACAATCCTATCTGTCGATTAGATGCCAAGTAAGTGGTTCTGAAGTTTGCTCAACCAATAGAAAATTGAATGTTTACATGGGCTATTTTAAGCATGTGAAGGGAATTTAGCATTTTAATTTGCTTTTCATTTATCCTGTTGAAAGTAATAAAAACAATTTGATCCAATTGATTATTTTTGTTTGAAATATTTCTTTTTTTGACTGATTTCTAAACCGAGGCATTCATTTAAGGCTATAATATTCTTAAAAGCGCTTATTCCAGACGAAAATAATTTAGAGCACTTTATGATATCATAATTCACGCTGTTCAATTTTTTTACGCAATCATGGTTTCGCACGCTTTTCCAATTTTTTTTTATTCGATCCACATAATTCATTTTTTGGCAAGCATCAAAATGTAAAAAACATCACGTTAGCACACAAGTATACACAGACATAAATAAACCAACAAACAGTTAAATTCGACATTACTCATAATTCGGATTTGAAAATGCTTTTGTAATCTGGTGGTTTTCGCGGATGTTGTATAGACTCTCTGATATCATGTCTTATCAATTAATAAATCGAACAAAAACGTTTGGGCCATTCTTATTGTATGGTAGTATATTTATTGCGCGGCTTATACACAAAAATAGATAAAAGGGTTTTTGTAAGACGTAATCTGAAAAGTTTGATGAAATGAGCTTGAAACAAAAATTTTGTTCATGTCATAAAATGTCGTTGAATAGACGACAGCAATAGGCGAATTTCACCCTTGTCCATTAACAATATTATCAATTATCAAGCACGGTATATATAAACACCTTCAGATAAGTAAAATGCACGTGATATTGCGGTTACAGTTTATTACTGGTGCACTGCAATAATCCGGTGCAGTAATTTAATTACTTTCAGTTTCAATTACGGGGCCATCAGTTTGCGCTCTGGAAATGGTCTGACTGGACGCTGAACAAAGGACAAAATTGCTATCTCTTACATGCTTGGTTAAAAATAAATCTGAGTTAGTTGAATCCTATGATATTTAACATCGCTAAATATAAAAGGTTTCAACACAAGTCAAGAGGAAAGTATTACCTAAATCAGGAACAGTCGGATGGCATGCATTGGATACGACAAAATCATTCAAGCATTGTATTTTCAATATCCTAGGAAAATGGATGACCAACATAATACAGCAGGTGAAACCGACTCGTTGCAGCCCGAAAATTGCGAAAGGTTGAATAACGAAGGTTCTTCGGCCAATTATAGACAATATGTTGCTGCATTTATTGGTAACTGATTTTTTTACACATTTTAATTGTTCTTTTTTCTCAGTGAAATCAAATCTTCCAATATCATAATTAACAGCTCATCTTGGCGCTGCTCTGATGGCTGAGGTATGGTCGTACAGTGCCACAGCGTTACCTTCAATGAGAGAAGGGCAGCATAAATTGGGTCTAACCACCGAGCAAGAAGCCTGGGTTGCTTCAAGCACTTTTGTATGTTTCAAAATTTTAAAGAAAAATCATGCTTTGGATATAACTTGTTATGTGTATTGTGTGTAGCTTGGTGGGGCTATAGGAAGCTTCTTGACCGGATCTATAACTGACAAATACGGGGTCAAAGCAACTCTCATGATTGTTACGGTGCTGGTTCTGTTTGGCTGGCTGTTGATCACATTTGCTATGAATTTTGCCATGCTTTTGGTGGGAAGATTTATCACTGGCGCGTTTGTCGCTGCGGTGGGTGTCTCAACAACTTTAATTGCTGAAATAAGTAATCCGAAAAGGCGAGGCAGGCTCAACTTTCTTTTTGATATGACCTTTTGCATTGGAGTTTTATTGATGTGAGTTTGTCCATTTTGTATAGCCTGATAACGTTACCAATACAGGATCAATGTAACTTAATTCATTGATAATCAATAATCATGTAGCTACCTTTTCGGGGCTTTCTTCAACTGGAGATACCAGGCCGCCATTTGCGCTAGTCAGTGCGTGTTGTTCCTTGCCCTTCTCACTCAAATCTACGAATCTCCTCGGTTTCTCTTGGAGAGCGACAAGGATGTTGACACTCAAAAAGCAAGAGATGCACTTGCACACTATCGAGATAACGCGGCGATGGCCGATGCCGAATTAAAGATTGTAAGGAATACAATTTTATCAGTATGCCTTAAAGATTCTTTTAATTATTTTTAATTATTTGTACAGATTAAACAGCAAATTGTAGATGACAAGCAAGCGGCAGCTCAAAATTGCTCGGGGCAAAACGCAACTGTCCTTTCCCTTTTTGTAGACCCAACAGTTCTGAAGCCAATTTACATCTCAATGACACTTCAATTTTTTCTTCAACTTTGCGGTGTCGTACCGATTGTTTGCTACGCTGTAGACGTGTTTAGAGAGGCGGGCAGCACGCATGAAAACTTTTCTACGTGCATTTTCGGACTTGTCAACTTGGTATTATTTTCTACAACTATACTTTCAAATTTACTTTTTATTGGTGTTTCTTTAAAAATGCATTTGTTTTACATTTTAGCTTGCCACATGCGTAGGATTATTGTGCGTTGATAGACTGGGGCGACGAATTCTTTTCATGATATCCGAATTCGTTTTAACTTTAACTTTGTTTGGGCTCGGGCTATTTTTATATTATAAAGACACCGCGAAAACGGAAGCCTTGCAGAATGAATATTACTCGTGGGTTCCTCTTGTCTTCTTGGTTATTTATATCATAGGATATTCGTTTGGAGTCGGACCTATCCCTTGGGTTGTAATGGGTGAAGTCGTTAATCCGAAGGCGAAAGGTTTTTTAAATTCAGTTTAAAGTAAAATAAATTACGATTATTGTTTCATAATGCTTAATTTAATATTTTTTAATAGGATTCTCCAACGGGGTAATAATTTTTGTCGCAAGGATATTTGGATTTCTTGTGATGTTTTACTTTAACGATATGATGATTACTCTGGGTCAGCACGGGGTTTATTGGCTGTTCTCCGGAGTGTGCTTCGCCGGATTCTTTTTTGCCCTATTTCTATTGCCAGAGACAAAGGGGAAAGATCTCCACGCGATTCAGGAGGAAATTCAGCAAAAGTGGATTCATATGTCATCTTCATGATTTATTGTTTAAAATAATCCAAAATAAATCATATTATAGAGATTTGCACGACAAGTTATACACAATAAAAACTATATTTGCGATTTTCTGCTTACTTAACATTGATAAGTGAGTAAAATAAATAAAAAATATATATTGAGGAAAATATTCATTAATAAATAATAAATAAATAATCATTCCCCTTGGAATGGCATTTGTACGCTACGCTGGATTCATCCCTAGACAAATGCATGTGTATTTTTCATGTAAAATCATTTGACCCCTCTCTACAGTTTTACGTCACTTTGTAACACGCAAATATATAGTTACATTAAACACAATTAGGTATTTAACATATGATAGCATGGAATCATACCATATTCATGTCATCCACATCATAGAAAAACGCCGATTACTTATTTAATTGCTCTGTCTGTTGAACTTAACTTGAATGAATTGCATCATTCCATTTTAGTTTTGCACGTATGCACAATAACTATTATCAATAAAGCTTACTAAAGATTGACTTTGCATAGAAGCTTGTAGTAAAAAGTGACCAAGTGCTTTTCTTCTATTAGAAGCGTCTTTATAAAACATTCCTCCGCAGCATAATAATTCTTTTCGAAAATTTACAATTTCCGTCAGGAGGGCGCAGCGTATACTCTGCTTCCAGCTTGACGAATTTTTGTTCCAAGACTTGCTCGTTTGTCTCAAATGCTGACCTCTGCCAATGTCTCCTCCATTCGTAAATGTATTAAGAAAATACAAATTCACCCTGGTATCCGCTATATACACCACGTTTCTACCGCTTTCACGTCTTCAGCATCGCTGATACAAGCACCATTAACTTGGCCGTCTGAAGCTTTGTATAAAGTTGCGTTGCGTTACATTCCAAACAAGACCTTCTCTAGTGCTTTCAATTTTTTTTCGACATCACGACAACATTGTTCACAAAGCATTCTGCCCAGTCGTTTAAGTAACAGTCTACATACTCTCATATTCACTTTTCATATTTTTTTGTCTACTGCCTTTCTTTGTGATTTAAACGAAAGTAATCCAATCCTGCAAGTCTCTTTAAAATGGTCATAGAAGAGAATTGAAATCTCTGCTTGATTTAACTTTACTAGATCCAGAAAAGAAACACGATTATTTCCTTTGCAGCCCACGTTATTCATCTTACTCCGTGTGGTGGTCTGATAGCATTCAACTTAAGGAAAAAATGCAATTTTTACTCTTATTAAATGCATTGGATGATTTGAGATATCAATACATACGCAAAATATATGATAATCGTGGATGTTTACAAGGCTGGAATCCCAAGTTTGCATAGTTTCGTATGCACACAGGCATAATTTAAGAATTCAGGAGATCAACAAGCATTCAAAATTTGTTCCAAAATCCCTTAATAAGGTGACCGTGATATCAAGGAAAGGAATAAAATGCAAGGTAGCTTCTGGTAAGTAAATATCAGAGTTGGAGATGAAAATAATAAAAATATGTTTAATTTACTCATGTTCAATATCCCCATTTGATGAAATATTTTGTTTTCTTCTTTGCGATAATTTTTTGAGCAGTTTACATACTGAATATTAACTACAATGCAATTAATCTAAATTATTTCAATAGATTTATTATTTTGCCTTAAAAGTAGATTCGTCATTATAGTCCACATTTTTGCTTATTATTGCTGATAATTTTAATAAATGAAAAAAGAAAATGAATCAAGATCACTGATGATTTACGACGACCTGTATTTGCGGAAACTCCTCTTGCTTTGCTCTTATGAAAAACCGAATGTGAATGTGTACTTAGAGTAATTTCGACATTATACCAAAAATATGTTCAAATCTTTCATATTGGGCCGATACCTTCGAGAACAATAACACAGCCCTTTTGAGTGCACGCCCAGCCTCCATTTGCACAGAAACACTGATTACAACCATCATTTAGCTTTGTGTTTTCGGCACATGTCAATTCTGACGACTCGTTCTCAGGAACCGTTGAGTTGGTTGGGCCTTTTGGAGAGTAAAAGGTAAAATAAAGTTTATTTGAGTAAAATTAGGTCGAATTGAATGAATATAAATTATACCTTTCCCGACGTCAATTCCTTCGTAAGTAGGTTCGTCTTGTATCGCTCGTCTTTCTCCATTTCCTTTGATACTTTCCAGTGCAGCTCTACCTGAAATGTTAAAAAGTATAAATTAATTCCATATTCTGGAAGCAACACAGGAAAACTAGTTCCGGAAAGGTAATTATAAATTTCCACTTACTCGCAGCGTCCTCAACTAGATAGAGAAAGAGGAAAATGATTGCTACTGAATATAGCATTTTATCAATATAATTTCACCTATGCTATGTAGTGATAAACAGGAAGCGAAAAATAATATTTCCTGTTTTCTTAAGGAACACAACTTGAGTACTGACACTGAAGAAAGAAAATAATAACAAATGTGCATTGGCAGCTGGATTTGTTGCTTTGTTCAGAATATTACAAGAACTGAAAGAGCTTAATGAATTAACGTGATAGGATAAGCAAGCTTAAAATTGTATTTTATGTTCTTCGTTACTTCGACTCACAAGCAAATATTGTCCACAGCCCATAACCGATGAGTCCCAAATTTTATATTTATGAAGAATACTATAATGTAAGATAATTGGCAA
>JAHZNA010002964.1:0-10834 GCA_027743935.1 Sinodicranocentrus sp. ZH6 | reverse complement strand
CCTCGCAGGATTTTTTTTTTGAATTTCAAAGTGGTTGGAATTTGATGAAAATTTGTATTTATGAGCTTTTTATCATGTAAAAGACGAATTTAATTTTTTTTCTCGATTTTCCATGCCTAAATGCGCGAAAATAGCAAAAATCTGCAAGAATCTCGAAATTGAAATTTTGAAATTCAAAAAAAATCCCGCGAGGGCGATTTCCGGGCTATGAGGGCGGAAAGTGGAAATTTTTTCATCGGATTCTTTTTCCTCATATTAAAGTGCACCTGAGCACTAATTTTCAGCAAAATATCTTTCACCCCCCCATTGACCGGATAGGTTCAAAACGTCTGCACCTGACTGTTTAGATACAAACTCGACATTCACATGGCTTTAAATATTTTTACATTAGGAAATCATTCTAAGTTCTCCTTGTCTTATTCTAACATTTGTTGGGTTTACTTACCAATCCTACCTTTCTTATTTTTCAATCGAGTTGAAAATTGGATGAGTTAACGTTAATACTAGCATGGATTCACCAAACAACACTTTTCGCTCCACTCCGCCATCTAGTTCCACAACTTTAGATAATTTTGACATAAACTTATGTTTTTTACTCACGATCAGTTATGCGCACCGTACCAAAACATCGCAATTGATTATTGCACTAACTTATAGAATAATATATCATCCATCAACCTAGCCTAAGCCTATATCGCCTAACCAAACCATCATCGATATAACTTAAACGTAACACTAACCTGATGGTCCTTGAATCTAATCTAACCCAACTAATTAATTAGAAAGATATTCCTAAACTCTCAACTCTACTTTTATTTCCCACTCGATTCACAGCTCGTTTCTCAACTCGATTTAAAAAAAAACAAAGTCGGGGTTGGTGTTGGTATGTAAACACCAGCCCACATTGGGTATATTTTCTGATTTAATCGTTAGTATAAATAGTAAGTTGTCAGTCAATGAATTAGTGCATATAGATATCTTATTTTTTTACAAATACGTAATGATGAAAATGAAACAATAAAATTGCACGTACCGAATGATAATGAATATTGAATGTGCTGTATGTACAAATTAGTCTTCTATCTCCTCATTAAATTTTCTACCACGACTACCGCACCAGTACCACCTCATCGAATCCAACGCAGAAGTTTGGTTACTTCGCTGTTATTAAAAGTATAGCCAAAACAAATCGCTTTTAACTGTTAATCGTCTCTCGTCACTTTTTTAATTCATCAATTATCAGTCAGTTGTACGCGTACACCTATCTCCAACCTCCTTTCACCTGTTCCTCGTCAACTTGACCACAGACGTCAAATAGGGTATTAGCTAAAAGTTTAAAGCAAAACATTAATTTAAATTAATATAAATAAATAAATAATGTTGACTATTGTCAATTGTTAGCATAAGTACACATACAACATAACACATCTTCTCTACATGATCTTCTGGATCAAATCGTGCAAACAGTCAAGTAAAATACAAGTTTGAGGCTGAAAGTTTTCAATTTGACATCACATCAATATTTTTGCTTGTTATTTAACCTGGGTGGCCTGTTTCGTGGCTGCTTTTAAGTCAGTTTCAATTTTCATACGACTTTCCTGGAATCAGCTGACAAATGTCACATACAACAGATGGCATAAACATGAACTGTACTTCCGGGTATTTAAATAATTGACTTTACCCTTCAGTTTCAGCTGCACAAGTTATCAGTAAGAGATGTAAACTATCACTACTGATTTCTCTGAAATTATAGATGTACACGATTAAGCATATACATCACAAACCACAACGCACCACTGCATCACCTCCAACATGACAAGGTACTCGTAAATCAATTATCAAATCATAACTGTGTGATTGTGACAATAATCCAATCAAATCATAGAATTTATAGCACAAACCCACATTACAATCGATGGCTGGGGTTATGCGTTGCAGTTTATTAATTACTGCTGTCGGTCAATACACGGGGCTTTTGTTTAGATCCCAAGGTTCGGGCTTGCACTTTATAAAACCACATATTTCTCCTTACGAGTTTCTGGGTTTCTAACCGTTGCCAGTTTCCAATTCCTATTCCTACAACGAATCGATGAATCACATATTTTTCATTTTCAATTCTAAACCGAACGTAACTTATCTTAATGTCGTCGGCTGCCAATTCTCACTTCCCTTTCATCATGTAGCTGTTTTATTGAAATTCACCCTTTTGTAAACCCACACCTTTTGAATCAACCGCTGCGCAAAGGATTTACCTAGATTGTCTCAATATGCACTTATTCCAGTGAACAAAGATTTTTTGTTAGCTTTCTCTGCATGCTTTTGTTAGTGTAGGGCGTAAGGGTGCCCGCGCCGGCCGGTCGACTGTAGAAAGCCTTTTTCACCCAAGCCACTGTATTGTATTGATTGTAGATTCCTGCACCATTAAGGAAACACCATGCCCCCCATGAAGGATGTGCTTCAGTTCAGTTGTTTGTTGATGATAATTTTGGTATTTAGTTGTAAACAATATGTGGAGCAGTGAATGCAACAAATTACAAAGTATGCATAAATCGCATATGTAAGAAGGAGCATATATATCATTCATCATATTCCGAATTCCGATCCGAATCCAATCAAAACTCGAGACTAAAACTCATAAAAATCCTCTAGATCAGAGTACACAACTCCCAAGTTATTTTAATTTTGGTTTTCCCCCGTTTGTTTCCCATCGTCTGCTGTGGCTGTGGATTCCAGTGAAGTACAATAGTGATAAACCAAAGTGATTGATTTCACTATAGTGAACTATACATTCATACAGTCATCCGACCGAATTCGAAATTGCTTGCTTGATAGTTTAATAGGCTAATGTGGTTGTAAAATATTTGCGAAGATATTCCTTAAACATTATCTGGGCCGTAGACATATAGATATGGTGGATTGAGCATTATCTATTGAGTACAGTAGTATATTTCGTTTGAAACAGCAATATTGAACACGTACAAGTCAAGCAGGCTATACATAGTACAAAAATTTGCGTGATTTTGATTGGACTGGTGTCTGCTTGCTTAGCTCATTTACAGGCTGCCAACTCACATTCGCAAGCTCTTTGAGATCCTGACAACCATAATTAGACTAATCGGAGCAATCATGCTAATGATTACAACAGTGATTATTGCTGGCGTGGTCATCATTCTTTATCTCGGCAGCCGACGACATAAGTTTATGACGTGCCAGGTACTATTATGGAAACCTCCAAGGAGGAATCAATAATCCAAACTCTGAACAGGGTTGGATTATGCAAAACTCTGGTATAACAAGATGGGTTGTGGTGACATCCACAAGTGAAGCCATGCATAGTGTTTTGAAAGTACTCAAATTATGAAAAGCTTTATTGAAACTCCGACTGCTCAAAAAAATTAATTTGGCAACCAAATATTAAAGCGCAATATGTGACGTAGATTGAAGATACGAGAAATGCATGTTTTTGTACGTCGGAAGTGAAACCGGACAATCTATTGGGTATTGGGTAGTGGGTGGGTAGATATAATTTCTGATATCCTTATACATGCATCGCATGACATTTAAGTGCATAAACCTTTAGACATTTTGGCTATTTAGAGGATTTACAATTTATTTTAACACTCAAATGAACGCAGAAGTTGCATTAACCTTTCTCAAAATGCTGGAGGATATACAAATGCGAAGACTACGTTTACAGGTTAAGCCGATTAAGCCACTCACGATTAACTATATATTTTGTAACTGCACGCAATAAAGGGATTCATTATACGGGGCCTACTTTCTGAATTGGTATACTAGATCTTTTCATATTAAACCACAACTATGCATATTTGCTGCAGTGAGAATGTTACATGCAATGTTTCTTTTGAAAATGAATAATCCATATAGATTCATTTCGTGACTTGAGAGAATCAAATATACAAAGTGATGTGCTTCAAATGCAATGCAATGCATTCTATGAGAACCACCACTCACGTGTAGTCACACTTTTTAATGCCTTCCGGCTTCGGCCATTATACAGATCCAGATCTAGACGGACCACGGAACAGGTAATGAATAATGAATGTGAGTGAGTGAATGACTACATGGAGTTTGTTGTTTTGTAGGCACACATATTATGTAGTAGCCTCATATTCACTACGCTTTAGAATTTGAACATTAGCCAATAACAAAGTACTTGCACACAATTCCTCGAAATTGTTGCGGTGTGTATAATATGCTTCAACGAATACATACCTTGGTTCTATCTTACTAACTATCAACAAAAAATCTTATATTCAATATAAGCAGCACATTCTTACAGCACATTTTCTAAACAGTCTAAACCAAAGATGTCTAGAATACAATGTACATAGATGTGTCTCACCATGTCTCACAAAGTAGTATTTTGCTTTTACTAGTTACTATTTACTACTGACTGACTGGACTGAACTGAACTAGTCTACAACGTCGGACTACAATTTATTATAATTATTTTTCCTCCAAGCTGTGTTCCTTTTGTTTGTGTACAAAAGTTATAAATAATACATGAATCAAAATCAATCTAAATAAGTAGAGGTAACTACGAATGCTACATCTTTGAAAATTATTGTGAAAAAGAGTAGTCTACTCTGCAATTTGTAGATGTATTAAAATCCCAGTACTTTCGAAGCACGTCAAGTCAGTCGCTTTATGTGTGCCGTGTTCTCTACATGAAAACAGGTTAAAAGATTACATCGAATTTCATTCGAGTGACTTGTTCACGTGCTAGCGAAAACTTGTTAAACCTATTATGAGGTTACATAACCTTTCCCAAGAAAACTGATAATAGTGCTGTGCGGTTTGTTTGTTCAATAGAAGCAACTTATATGTTCTGGTGATTTTTTAGAGGTCAGGAGAACCTCAAACATTAAATGTTAAATCTTTACTTCTGCATGGTTTAACACTACAACTACTACATTGCACATTGCTGCTTGCTCACTCAAGTGAGAATCACAAATCACATATATCTATTCTTGAATTCTTTTCTATCCGTCTTGGTGTTTTTGTACATGCATTCTTTACATATGAGTGAAGTTGAAAATACAAACTGAAGCAACTGCTTTCTTTTGTTGAAGGTGCAGTTTATATTTGGTATTCCCAAGAAAAATGGACTCACTGAGAGATTTAGATACATGACTAATGCAACGTAAAGCAATGCCAAAAATGCAGTTAAAAGTGAAGGTCCACATGGGATGGGAGCGTTATTGCAAATCCATGAACGCAAAAGATGACTAATGTTGGGTTATACGAGGGGAAAGCTACAAGACAAGTGGCTCAGGATCTTCTTGAACCTGTTACATTGAAGTCGATTCTGATTAAATACTATTTGGTGGATAGCAATTATATGTATAACACTATGTGCTTCAAACGCTTGTAATTTTCATCTAAGGATTTTTAAAATTAAATACTTGTACCATCACATCTTGACTTGAAGGCTAAAAATGGTAAGTTTGCAGTCTTGTGTGGGAATTTCATTGCGTAAGTTTTTAGATGATTTGCATCTTTATGGGCTTGCAGTTTTTTTGTAAAATTTCCTTTTGATCAATTATCTGACAATGATTTTTTTGTTGTTGTCAAAACTTGTTTAAAGAATTTTACATATTTTTTGTAGTTTATTACATAAATACTATACTATTTTATACATGTGTGATATTATATCTACCACTACGTTTGCTTCAACCAAACCCTGTTTGTAGTGGCTCCGGCCCATTTGTAGACGGGATTTTATTCTCATTGTCAGTCTAACTATGAGTTCCTCAATCACGTTTCAACATAAGGGGAAAATGCAAATAAGTATCATTAATCATTTCACGGAGCACATATTATTTACAGTAAATATTATATCCGTAATCAGCTACTAGTACTACTGTGAAATTACTTTTTTTCGTTGAATATAGGTGTCCTTTGTTCATATATGTATATAACACGGTAAATTACAATTGCGCACACATGGAACAACATTAAATAACAAACGTTCTTTGTCAGTAATAAATCACTCATACTCATAATACGGACTTGGTAATGCCGTCAAACACACAAACTTTTTCTAGCTTTTAATTCTCTCTGGAAAACAATGAAAGCATGCATGGTCCGGTTGATTTGCATTTTAATTGATCATTTTATTTCTCGATTCTAATCGCTCTATTTTTTCCTCCACGATGCCAATACCTTACAACACTATAAAAAATTATAACTTTGTTTAGACAATCTTCTTATTTTTGAGTGCATACGATTATTTAACTTCTCGATTCTAATCGCTCTATTTTTTCCTCCACGATGCCAATACCTTACAACACTATAAAAAATTATAACTTTGTTTAGACAATCTTCTTATTTTTGAGTGCATACGTTTTTTATTACTATTATTTAACTGATTTGGAAACTGGATCTTGTAATGCTGCATTTTCGGCATTTTACAGCAACACAATCTTTTTCACGCTGGACTTATTTTGTATTTTAATTAATGTTTTCGGGATGTGCTGTGCTTATTTTCCAAGTGAAACGAAAACAGTTTTACTCACATATCTTGCCCAGGTGTGTGTATCACGTACCATAAGCTGTAAACTTATTTACTTACAAAGTATAATTTTAACGAAACAACTCACGTCTGCAGTCTGCATGCATACGTCGTAAATATTATTTGCATGCATTTTTAGGTTTTACTGAAAGTCGACAGTTGACATACAATAGAAATTTACAAGACAGTATTTTAATGTCATATTGAGCTAGTATTACAAACAGGCGAGGACTATATCGCTGACGATATGTTTTATTAATGTTTCGGCTTTTGCTCATATACAGGTTTAACAGCTCGTTCGTGCATTTTACATTCCATGATAGTCATTACCTGACAGATAATAAATTAGCCGAAACCGAATCATTTAAATAATATTAGTGTAAGATCGCTGCTTGATTTCAAATTTAGAAACAGTGCATTGTATTGTTAGAAAGAATTCAAAACAATAATATGTGTAAAATATGTGGAACTCACAAATCCGGACTTTATAATTATTAATTTAGGAGTTAGAAACGTTGCGTTCGTGATTACTGCGAATTCGCCACCTTCGCACTCGGTCGGTTTTTTAAGTTCTATTCTATCATGTACGCTTTGTACATGCATAAATCTTCATTTTAATATATAATGACCCCTAACACCATATTTTAAGACAAACGTGCGTGGCCTGCTTCTCCTTTCCATTCTCTTCTGTTGTAAAGGGATAATGCTGTTTACTTTTGTCTTTTGAAATAAGAATACCTATATTATTTCTTCGTAGCCCTTTTCATCTCGGAAAGACGATCGTTTTTAGGCATTACTAGGCTCACAACAAGCAAACTGAGTGGGATTTGTGGGAGGATCTCTGTGGTGGTGAAGTGGAGAGGAGTATGACGTTATTTTTGTGACGACTATTGTATATTTACTTAAGTTTTATGGCCTTGCTTGTCGTTCCTGCATTCTTGGGGAGTTATATAAATGACGAGTCAGTGGCATCGTTGTCAGTTGGAAAACCACTGCTACATGAGTAACACCAAAGAGCATAATCCTCTCATGGGGCATGTGATACTATATGAAAAGCAAGTTGCAATACTCTGGAATGCCACAATTGCACAAGTTCCATATTACGGCACCACGTAATATTCAGTTTAAAAACCAACAAAAGTCGCACACAACCACATCAAAATTGACGTCATATTTATAGACGACGATTTACAAATATTCAGACAATTTTGGGACCATCGCGATACTAAAGATTAAAATTCCCAGGCACTTAGGCATTCCCTTGATGTTCATTTACAAGGTTTATTATTGCCTTGTCATTATGAATTGTGAGGTGTGATGTGTGAAACTTAGCTTCAGTGATAAGATAGAAGCACGGATCTGAAATCTGAATGAGATTATGTGTTAAATTTAGATGTGCAGTGTGTTCGGTGAATGTGTTTTTGTTAGAAGGAACTTCCTGATGAAATAAGTATTTAGCTAGTGTTATCAGTTATAGCATTTGCTAAATCTGCATTACATCATTAGACATTATTAGGCGTTCAATAATTTTGTTCCCGACAACGGCACACGCGGATTTTATTGGTTGGATTCCAGATTGGCCGTTTAGTAAAACAAACACATATATGAACTTTTATTGTGATAAGTTATCAGCACGTCCTACATTTATCACATTTTGGGCCAATCATATTTCTGCTCTTCATATTGAATCTCGGTTAACTGCACCACAAAACTTGGTGAAAAATCAATCATCATGACAGTTGGGTTTTGGAAGCGTTTGGCTTCTGTTGCATGCGTGAGTTTTTTAAACATATAACATTGGAATATTGAGAAAGACATAAACTCATAGCTTATAGGAATTTAACATCAAGTTTTAACTTTCGCCGACTTTGGATCTGATGCTTAAATTTTTAAAAGGGATTTCATTTTTTACTTTGTTTCCATTTAAATTTGATCCCGGATACGATGGATTACTCATCCTTGCCTACTATTGTAACACAGAGAGGGACAGATGACGACAGACCTAGTGGCGATGACGAGGAGAGCCAGCTACAGCAAGTCCAAACGACGACATATCGACCGGAAGTCGAGAGATTGCCCTCATTTACAGAGGTGTGTAACTTTAGTACACATACAGTGCAACAGTTTTTGCATGTGTATTGATGGTATTGATGAATAAATATGCTAAAATAACATGCGCAACGCTCACGTGGAAAATTCATGAAAATCAGTTTCCGAAATCATAGTTTTGTTATGATCCATCATTAGAAGGCTGTCAAAAAGTTTATGAATATTTATATAAGCAAATTATATTTTTATGTTTACATATAGGTTGACGCAGATGGCAATGGAGAAATTGAGTTCGAGGAATTTAAAAATTATTTCAATTTAACAGAAGAAGAAGCGACAAAAATATTTAAAGAGACGGACACTAACGAGGACGGGAAAATTGACCGCGAAGAATTTTTATCCTACGTGCGTTTCCAACTATGATTTTTGTACAGATTTATGTGATAGAAAATGTATCGTGAATACTTCGATGAAAAATTTAATCTTCGAATCTTTTCACATATAATTACAGAAAATGAGGGCCTTTGATTTCGCTAGAGCTGTGATATTACCCAAAAGCCGACGCACTGATCATAGAAAATTGTCATACAAAGATCAATATAGCTGTATGCCGCCACCGATCTTTATGTTCACAATAACATTAATAGAGGTATGCTTATGATATAATAATATAGAGTTATAGACCTATGAGTGACATTATCACAAAATCACAGCCGCAAACAACATATATTTACTTTCTTGCCAAGTATACCAGAGAGAGGATAAAGTAAACAAAAGCAGTGTTTTATTTCCATGCTCATTATTACAGTTCTCCTTTTTGTTACTTACAGATCGGATTTTTTATTTATCACACGAAAAGACTGTTAAACGATCCGAAACATGGGACTATTGAAAGGTATCGACCCGCACCATTGGACTCCGATCTCATTTACGATCCCCAGAGACGTAATCAAATATGGAGATACATAACCTACATGTTTGTTCATTCGGGGTAAGCTAATACTAACTGAAAATTCTTCTCACAATTTTAGTCCAAGAACTAACATAATGTAGCTGCATGGTAAGTAATTACATAAGCTATTTTCTTCTATTTTCAGGTATATGCACATAGTAAACAATGTTGTAATGCAGCTTGCTTTAGGAATTTTACTTGTTTGCCACATATCCCATGGCAGTATGCAACTAAATTATCTTACATATATGCCTAATGGCTGTCTAATAAGACTAAAGAAAGAAAACTGTATTAAAAATGATGCATTGTTCATAATTTTTTATAACTAAAAAAAATCATGAAACCCTATAATGTATTATAACTAACGGTTCTCGTTTTTTGTCCTTTGTAGTTGCGGAGCCGTATAACTACTTAGCGGGGGCTTCCGGGGGTGTATACGCACTTATTGCTGCTCATCTGTCCACTGTCATATTGGTAAAAACCATTAGCTAATCTAGTGAAATACCCCTTTATACGAAATCTTTCTAATCAACCAAATTGTATTATTTAATTTAGAACTGGTCAGAAATGGAATACCCCTGGGTTCGAGTCGTTCTTTTCACAATTTTTGCCGTTTACGACGTAGGAATGGCACTTTATTACTCATTTGTAAGGAATTTAAGTACCAATGTAAGTAAAAAATTGAAGAATTAATACTTTCATTGAATTCATATTCGTTTCAATCAATCTAAGAATGTTATTTTAACGGTATTTTAGGTCGGTTACGCTGCTCATTTAGGAGGAGCAATTGCAGGACTGCTTATTGGTATTTACGTTTTGAAAAATTTAAAATGGGAAAAGTGGGAGTGTGTTCTCTGGTACTTGTCTGCGGCTGCTCTTGTTATTCTCACAATTTTTTCTGTTGCATGGAACGTGTTCAAATCAGAGTATTATCCACCTATTAAGTATGATTAATTTCGTGGATTAAAATTCTCTGCACGGGTTTCGTTTTACCACAGAAGTATTTATATTTATACACAATCTCGCTGCTATTTATATTCCCGCGATAAATCTGTTAATTTATACATATATGTAGAGGAATTATTAAAGCTTTTTTATAAACCCACTGACATAATTTGTGATATTGTGGTTGTGTGAGTGTTAACTATGAATGATTCCATATTTCAAAGGTATGCGTACATGTAGGTATGTATGTATGTATGTATGTACCTTCACCGTCCGCCTTCATCTGTAAAGGAAAACACCTACCCCGTTGATCTTCATCAAATGTGTAGTTTGTGCTTTTATCTTTTGTA
>JAHZNA010002963.1:0-48755 GCA_027743935.1 Sinodicranocentrus sp. ZH6 | reverse complement strand
ATTTTGAATTAATTCGTAGCACACGACAATCGGATAATTACGCACGAACACAATCATAATGATCGTGTGCTGCTAGCGGTGGTTTCGCGTCTGTTCAGTAGTGCTTAGTTTCGTTTGATACTATCGGACGTGATGTACCTCTTAATTTCAATTTTTGTCTGAAAGGCTTTTAACTTTCCGGATAGGTAATTAGGGACTTACAAGTTATTTTATTCTAAAGAGGATTTCATGAAATTTTTTGTGACGCACGACTGGTTGTTGTCAAACGGATTTGTTTAAGAGATCACCAGATGTGTCCTACTACTTTCTTGTGAAATTGCTCTTTTCTGTTTGATGTGATTAAGGTTAAAATGTAAACAGTGTGGGGAATGTGTCATACCTGCAGTTGAGCTGTGATCAGCTCAGGTAATGTAGGGCTACTTTACCTGTCTGTCCTTAGGTTTTTCTGACGAGAAAGAATTCTATCCATCTTACAAGACGACATAATAGTAATGTGATGCCCGCAACGCATACGAATGTTTAGACAGCCAACAGAATGTTTCGTTCAGGATAGCATATCACTGTGAAAGAGTTATTAACACAAACGCGATATCCGAAGATGAGAATTTCTCACCAAAGAGTAAAAATAAACACAACAAAGTGTGAGCTGCGCTGAACGATCTTCATCATCCACGGTGCATACTTAATTTTCGTCTTTTTGATGCACAGCAAATGTGACCAAAATCTCACACATATCTTGTTGTTTATTATGCGTGAGCATGTACTCTTTTCAAGTCAAGAATTTGAAAACGTGGTGGTGGTTTCATTGATGGGAAGTCGATGGGTTTCTACACGGGAAAGTATTTTTATGAATGATTGCTTGATCAAGTTTTTTAGGGACAAAAACAGAGATGTAAACAGATTTTTTAAAAAGTTGCTTGGTTTTTTTAACCCTCCCTTCGTGTTAGTTAGCTTCTAAAATGGTTTTTGCGGTTTTCCGTTTTTCACGAGATTTTTCATGTGAACATTTTTGGGCATTTTTCCACAGGGAATCTTAGGTAAATTAAGGAACCATGAAGAAAGGGGTAAGATGCGCTTAGGGTATATTTTACAGTCGCACTCAAGAAACTATCGGGTTATGCTGAAGACGAGGCGTACATTTTATCGCTCATTCGTTCGTAACACTAGACCGTTACTTCCTGTTGGAATATTATGCGGATGGATGCATTATGGAACATTATATGATTATGATGATGATGATGATCATGACGGCGGTGTTGATGGGGGTTCCATGGAGGAAGGAAGGGAGATTGTATAAAATTGTATTGAGCAATCTTGAAAGACGACGATATTTTTTTGGAGTGGTTCCCACACTTGAAGAAGAAAAATATGAAAACGGAAGGCGCATTTGATACTGGAATAATGTGCAGGCAGGGAAGGATATGCCACACGACACGCTTCACCACTCGACACCACTTTTTTGTCTTCTTTTTTTCGAGTCCTGTGCAGTTTCCGTGAAAAATCCATGATGATAACGATATCACGTTCTTTGGGCTATTATGCTCATCAAGTAAATTTTCTGAGTTGCAGTCGTCAAATTTGTCATTCGCATATCCGGGTGATGATGATTCGTCCGGTTCTCGTTGGGAAAAAAGGAAAGCTGACTTGAGGAAAACTCATATTATTATATGCATACCTCAGTTATAGGAAGTGCGTGCTCCAAAAATTGGGTGGCATCATGCCATCTTGAAAAGGCACAAGCCATTTTGACATTTAACGGTATTTATATGTGTGTGTCCGGTGTGTGCCTGACCTTTTCCCAATTTTAGATATCGTAAAGCTATCGAAGGAAAGCAAAAAATCACGATAAATATAGCGTGTGGCATTCGCAAACAAATCAGTCCCGTTTCCTTTCATGCGTCATTGTTAAAACTCAAATAGTGTATCTCAAATCCACACGAACACCCACAAGATTAGATTTCTCCAATAAAAACGTAGTACTATGCTTTGGTGGTTGAACTGAAACGGGATCAGGAACCATAAGTCGATGTATAAAGGACAGAAATTTTTACATCCGTTGTAAATCAACGGCGTGTGAAGAACGTTTCTCTGTTTGTTTTGGTGTTTAAAAACTAGTAATATGGAGGGCTCGATATCCTCACCCGCATTTTGATTCTTTCAACCCTTGGCTGATTTATTTATGAGTTTCAAGTTTTTTTTGAGGGGGCACCCACTGCATTAGTTTATCATGGCTGTTCATTCAGTTTTGTTGCATTTTACGACTTTTTTCTTCGTTCCTCTGCTTTTGTGTGTATTCTACTAGACTTTGTGACCCTACACGCCACTAAGGTGTTCAAGACAAATTGCTCGATTCTTATTTATTCTAAAAGTTCCTTCTCCTCGGAGGTTTATTGTGTAATAAAACTGTATTGCTTGAGATATGGTGCACGACCCTCACCTGAATTTTATGTGGATATGGAGGGTTTGAGATTTGTGGCTTGTTGCATGTGTGGTGGTGGGGCATGTTTCTGTCTTGTTATCACATTCTCGATTATTTTATGATGATTGAATCAATGTATTTGTTTGGCATCCGTTTTAAAGATCCTGCTCACACACTGACGTGCTTATTTGGTCCGCAAGAAAAAATACTGCGTGGGTTGAAATTTTTGGAAGCAGTGATGCTTTTTTCAGTACTTATCAGAAAACATAATGGCGTCGTTGAAATACCATCTCGTATCTCTCTCTGACTGACATGAATGACATGAGAAGATTCACTTGGTTTGATTAGCGATAGACCCACCCAAGTGTTTTTTTTCTCAAGAAATTATAGTGTACCGTTAGGTTGAAATGGATTTTCGGTGTATATTTCGGAAATCCGAAAGCGAGTTTTATAAATAGGCACGAGTGAAAGCATTGTAGTGAGTTCTCACGACCCATCTTTGCCAACGTCAATGAGTCCACCGACCTCCAAAAAATGAATCTAGTACGTGTTTGTTATCAAGAGACTTACATATATTTTACAGCACTGTTATCACAACAGCACAGCAGTTTTACTGCCTCATTACGGATAGGATTCCCTCTGACAGTTTTAATTTTATTTATCTTGCTTTGCATCGTTAGGAATAAGCGTTGTGTAAACCAATTTTTGGTAAGGAACACAGAAGCCAGTTTTTGTTTCACTTTTACGAGAAAAAAATGCACCTAAAAAACGAACGCGTGCATATAGGACTGCGCTTGACTGATTGACAGATAAGACAATATTACCACACATCACTCTATCGCAAGTATTTTTCCCTGTTTTGTTTCCCTCAATGAGTGCGATAGGAGGGGCACATTAATTTTGGAAAAATATACACTCATGTGCAGAAAAAACGAGGGCTCCTTATCAAATTAAAATGCCACGCTGTCACTCGTTTTGCTAGAAGCAACAGCAAGAAAAAAGATAATCGTTTGAAAGGTCATAAATCACCGGGGCACATCGACTCTGTGCTTTTTTCCCCTGAAATATTGAGCATGTATGTTTTTTAAAAGATTATTTATGCTCGAGATTGTGCATAGCCTGGCTTTTTTACGTGCTCCGGAATCCACTTCTAGTTTAATGTATGGCTTTTTTGTTGTCCTGTACGTGTGAACTCCAATCCTGTGTGACTCTTTTCCTAGCTTTTCTGTCTCGAATCGTTTTTCAGTGAAGGCTCCTGTACTCGTGGCTCCTAGTGTCTTGTACCTTTAATCCTGTGTGCCCCGCTCGCTTCCGTAAAAAATGACTCAATTGTTTTTTCAACACTAATTCCCCACTCGAGTCAATCCACTTGAAGTGCCATGATGATTACAGTTCCACGCATAATTGAGCATCTGAGCAGCGTTTGTGTAAAAGACATGGCGTTTTTTCTATAAAGTTGTGGGAAAGTGACTTTTTTCCGAAAAAAATAATACCCATCTCTTGCTCGACCATATATAAAAGAAAGATTCATCCGAAATAAAGCAACTTCATGGTTGCTGACTCTTGTTCCTTTTATTCTGAGATAATATGAACCAATTAGGTGAGCCAATCATGAGGAAAAAATACTTACCTTTTTTGAATAGGTCGTATGGCCATTCCTATTGTTAACATTCTTTTCCTTTGGATGATAAAAAGAGGGGTTGACTCTTTGTTTCTTTTTGATATGCGCTCACGTCTTGACGAGTTTTCAACCTTTTCTTTAAAAGAAACGTTATTACTCATTCTCCGAATTCTCGCTCCCATTAAAACGCTCAAATTCCCATTCAAAAAAAGTTTGTGCATGCATAACTCTTCATTTCGTTTGTTCGATATGCCAAGAATTTTCAAGACAGAGCCACAAGTGGTTACTGAATTGATGAATTAAACCAGAGAGAGGGTTAAGGGTATACGATGATGATGATTGTGGTCATTATCATACGAAAATGAGTACTTTTTTTCGTGGGGCTTACAACAAGAGTATCAGGCAGTCGCCGCCAACACAAATATATATATGTTAAATATGTATACCGCCGCCAAGTTCCGTGTGTATATAAGAAGGGCTTAAAAAGAGTTTTACAATTAGATTACAACAGGTTGATAATCATGCCTGCCTCCTCAGTAGTTTGTGCCTAAAACAGGTTTAACGCACGGCTCGTATGTATATAAATGCAAAAGCGAGAACCTTTGAGATGACCTTTATGAGACTTGTTCGTGAAGGAGCCTAGATAGCCACTGGAGCTCGCGTCTGTCTGAAATCTTGAAGATGTACATTATTTTTTTATGAATACTTAAAGAGTACTTGACGAAAATTACAGAGAAATATACGGGGAAATAATAAAAACTTTGTTTCATCCATTGACCCTTCTCCGGGTGGAAAAAATATATCGGGGAAACGCATGATCTTGTGATTTTGTAAAAAGTTTGTGCTACACGTCGTATGGTAGTCCACTTGAGAAAACCCATAAACTGTCCATCTCACAGTCACAATCAGTCAATTACGCATTCTTTGTATGCAGCTCACGTTGGAGAAATATTATTTCCCAACGCAAACGTGAAAAAAGCAGAGAGTATGGAAAAAATACTCGGGGGAAAAGGATACTGGCAGTGTGGATTTTTAGAAGCGAAAAAATCACATTTATAACCCAGTTGGGGATATTCCAAGTGGAATACACTACTCATATCATGAGTGATGCGTTATTTTTTTCAAGTGTGTATGCGTTTTTAGAGATTCTCTAAAGAAAACCTGACTTCCATTCCACTTTCCAATAAAAATCTTAAAGGTTCCTGCTCATTAGTGTGTACAACGACGACTTATAAAAGACCTGTCCATCGTATGCTCTCGTTATTATCTGACTGCCTGGAATGCTCCGTGTTATACAAAAGTGCTCTCAAAGAAACGCGCTTTTTCTTTGCTCCTTTTTTCATGAAAGGAGAATGATGACGAGGGTTATGAATTATGTGAGTAAGTGTCATCTGTCAAAGAGAGAAATGAGCTGCAACGCGTTAAAACGACAATTCCGAGAGAGAGAGAGAGACCGAACAGGTATTTAAAAAAGTAGAGGAGGAAAATAAACGAGGGATATTGTACGTTCTTGTGAAATGTTCACTATGCAGACGAATAAAGAAAAGGACGAGCATCAATAATAATCGGGAGCCACGCCATGACCGACATGGACACGACATTCTCGTTTGCAGACGTGCGTTTGTAAACCCTTGCGACGGAAGGTTTTGCTCCGTTCTGGTCAATCAGGTTACTTCAATGGAATTTCTGTTTAGGTTTTTTTTTGAAATGTAGTATTAATACGTTGCTGTGATTTTTAATCATAATGGGCTCCTGGCGAGGTTTGTAGCGCATACTTTTGTGAAAATAGAATGGGAGGGATAATAACACCATAATGATGATTAGTTTTGTGGTGACGGTAATCATACCTTAGGGTGCTATCGGAGAGTACAGGTGTGGTGAAAATTGAGTATTATTATCGGATTAAAAATCAAAACTACTGCAAATAAAATAGGTGAAATCTTGATAAATCTTTTGATTTCAAAAAAGGTATCACTGTCCACGAGGTTGATCCACCAGAAGCGGCATGTGTCACTCTGTGAGTTGCCTGCTGAGTTGCTCTTGCTTTTTTCCCCGAAAATTCAAAACTCATCGTCGATACAGATTATAAAGGCGAGAAAAATACCTCACACCAACAAAAATTCCTTGATACCACGAAGACACCATCTAAATAACTAAAAATAAAGAGCCGAGAGAGCTGAAGAAGCATTCTCAAAGAACAACAGCGATGATCAAATGAAAAAAGACATAAAATAAAATATAATGACACAACAAAATGAACGGTCGGGTGAGCACGCTTTTATGTAAAAGTATTTTACTTATTTTTCAATATAAATGCAAAGTGCACATGAAGAAGTGGGGGATAATGATGATGGTGTGGTGGAGGTGGTGCACACATATATAAATGCTAATGTAGAAAATCTTGGAGCTTCTTGTTTGGTGCATTGTTACTATTTTAGTGGATCCTCTCTCACTTGAGCATTCACAGTTGTGTGTGCTCAGCGAAATTATTCAATAGACGAGCACACATATTTTTTTTAAATCTGTGGAATAATAATGGAGTTAATTCCTTTAACACAACCTTCCATTGTTCCATCGACTGTTTTGTTGTGCGATAGGAATTCCACAAGCGCTTTTTCTTGGATTTTAGTAGGATTCCGTGTGTGGTCACAACGAGTACACAACTATTCAGGATTATCATCGTCGTCATTACATTTATAATTTCATTATTATTCTAATTTCTATTTCAAAGATGGGTCTTGAACACACATTTTGTCAGCAGTGGATTTTTGTTGAAATTGTCCGATTGTGTTAAAGAATTTGTGAGGGACTTGTCAAAAAGCGTTTTGGAGGATTTCGACGGAAAAAAGTGAGATGCTGTTGTGAGGTTACATAATATGGACAAATATTTGGAATTGGTCGGGCAAATTAAATTAAATTGTTGTTGAAATGCAGCAAATGGGCGGTCCATTGTTACGTTTCAGCAATTAAGATGCGCACTGGTGGTGCAGACCAAGAATAACTCGTTGAAAGGCGTATATTTGCATAAATTCATGCATTCCTCTTGGTATTTGCAGAAGTCATATCACGATGACGCACCTGCCTGTAAGTCTCGTTTAATTTACTAATTAATGTAAGGAAGTGATAATGCATAATATTAAACAACGTGACCGACTACTCAGATAAACTTAAGATCCACCACGATATATATATATAATTCGAATTACAGTAAGAAGCCTGTTTATCATGCATTACTTCTATAAAAATGCATGTCGTGTGGTCACACAGTCATGATGAGAGTTATGCATACTCATATGCATTAAAAGTGCATAAAATTCCGAAAAGGAAGAGCACTCATATATATGTGTCATAAATATATTATAGCGCCTCTCTCTCTGCCTCTTCTGATTATTGTTACAACTTCCTAAAATAAAATGCACGATGAATATAATAACGACCCAGAATGAAAATTACTACTAGTTAAAATGCATTAAAAACAAGAAGCCGTACCAGGGGGCTTTACAGAAATGTTAAAGCAAACGCATTCTCGATGGTGGTGGTTAGTGGCGAGTGAGTATATAACTGAATAGAGTCGTGACTGTAAAGAGCATCAAAGAGAAAATACACAGCATCGTATATCCAGATAAATGGGGGTAAAGAAAACGTAGTATCCGTTCTATTCTTATTCATATTTTGAAGATAGCGAAGAATGTCTTGAAAGGAGTGTATAAAAAAGCACTCGCTCCCCCAAAAAGGTAAATTAATTATACCATTTATTATGTTTGTCCACCGGAAATCCTCCCTCTCGTCTCTTATCTTGTTGTGTACAGCGTGAACATGTATTGTTGTGGTAGTACCAACGTTATAAGCCAGCCATCACGATTTTACATGTATGGGATGGGGATACTTCTTTAACGAAAGGGTTGCTTGAGATGAGAAGCGATAATGATGATGGTATTATTATTGCATTAATCCCTGCCAACAAAATACTGCTGGAGGAGATATAGCAGAGCTACTGAGATGGCAGAAGAGATGTTGTTTGCTCCACACATTTTGGGCAGTGCTCATATATTTGAGTTCTTAAAAATGTGGTGAAGGAATGATTTTAAAAATATATAAAAAAATACATCGAGCACGTAAGATTTTTGTGAGCACGACACTCAAGTAATAATTTTTTTTCAAGTGCATGCATGATATTCACAAATTACACAAATACTTTCTTTAATGAGCGTGTATAATATGCATAAAGAGGGAATTATCATTAACCCGGAATTCCAGCAAGACACAAGGATTTCACGCATGCAGATGCTGGTTAATGCAAGAATCTTGGAAATTATCATGGACCCTGTCATTACGACGAATTGCTAACGAATGCATGGATAGATGTGAGATGTACAACAACAAGGATTTATATTTTTAAATTTCAAATGTCCATTTTATTATTTATCTTTTTCTTTTTTTCATTATATTTTAATTCTTCTTCGGCAAATAATATAATTCTCTTTTTTTCTCTGTTTCCGCTGAACAACAACACTGCATATAGCCGAACGCATATGATAAACTGAACAAAAAATCTCTACATATTGTATGTACAAAAAACATGACTAAATATATGTAAAGAAAATACTATAAGTAATTCAACGTGTTTGTAACCCAAAAAAATAAACATTTTGTAACTGGATGAAGCTAACTCTTAAACTCGCTAACCTAACTATAATATACTTATATTACTACATATATCAAAGGAACGACGCAGTCTTTGGGAGATCATAATAATAATAATATTAATATTAATATTAAACACTTGTAGTGTTTTCTTCAGAATTCATGTATAAAAATTCTTTATTAGACTTTCCATCCGGTTTATTGTAGATTACTAAAAAAAAGTCTTTCGTCAATGAACTCTTTACTCACTTGTCGAAAAATAATAATAATTTTATATCTCTTTTCTGTTATCGTCAAACCGCCCAGTACTTTTGCATTATACTTTAAATTGTAATAAAAATATCAATAATAAAGTCAATAATTTAATTTAATACGGACGGCATTTTTTGAAAACAAAATTAGTGTCATACTTCCGTTGCCAGATTATTGTTATTATTGTTTTTACAATTGGACGAATCGGATGCTGAATTAATCACAGGTGAATTATTATTAAGATTAGAAGAATACGTCGAGGACGTCGTTGACGCGGGGGAGGTCTCCGCTGAGGAACTGCCGTTTAGCAGCAGACTGTTGCGGAGCGCTGTTGTGGATAAGTGGTGGTGTAACGACGTCGCCGATGAAGGCGCGAGTTGATATGAATATGTAGAGTAACGGGAGGGGTTTGTGCGAAGAAGGGGGGCAACAGCTTGTTGCTGCTGCTGCTGGGGGTGTAGGAGGGACTGGTGGTGGTACGACGCTGGAGACTGCTGCGTCTGTTGGGGGTGTACTGATGAATAAAAGTCACTGTAAATTAAGAAAAAAACACGCACGTTAGTTTGCTTGCACAAAAGTATTTCGTATTTACAACATGACATTAATTTAAGCATAAATTGTTAAACTTACGACTTAGAGTCGGGAAGATTATGACTATTGCTTGAGGAGCACACCACAGCTTCGACTCCAACACTCGGCTGCTGCTGCTGCTGAAGGTGCAACTGACTGTTACTATTATTTCTAAAGTCACCAACTGGACCACTACACTTGCTAAAGTTTTTGGGGTTTTGGTCAGCTTTAAAACTAAGGTCCAAGTTACTGCATTTGTTACTAGTCCTCATGGGCTGCACATTATCGTCAAAAGTATTCACAATCATATGTGGGTCTATACACTTTTTCGTGACACAGTGTAAAGTATTTTGTTCATTCTGTTTCCTAGCCAAGTCATCGTTTCTCCTTTGTTCCGCTCTCTTCCGCTTCTTCAAGATGAGAACAACGGCAACAGCAACTACTACAAGAAGAGGGGTGGCAACACTGACGCAAACAACTAGAATCACATGTGACGCACTTAGTGTCTCTTCACTCACTGTTGAATCCTGTAGTCCAGCTGTAACGTAAGTATGGTTCAGAGGGACCTGGCATTTGGCACCAGTGAATCCTTGCGGGCAAATGCACACGTTGGCAACCTCACAAGTTCCACCGTTCTCACAGTCGCAGGGGTCTGAGCAGTCAGGTCCACCGAAATTTTTCGAGCATTCGCACTTGTACTTGTTTTGAGGTCGGGGACTACAACTACCGCCGTTGGCGCAAGGGAGTGTGGCACAAATATTCACTGGAACGGTGCAGAACTCGCCAGTCCACCCCAGTGGGCAAACACAGGAGTAAGATTGAGTGTTCACGTTTGTAATTTTGTTCGGGATACAGGTTGACAAAAAGAGAGATTTGATTGTGTTATTTGGGTGCGGGGAACTAGTGATTTATTTTTTGGGTCAATATTAAACTGGGATTGTTGTAAAAAATCCTCTGGAACGGTGCAGAACTCGCCAGTCCACCCCAGTGGGCAAACACAGGAGTAAGATTGAGTGTTCACGTTTGTAATTTTGTTCGGGATACAGGTTCCCCCGTTTGAGCATACAACTGTAGAGCAAATCGTTGGGTGAGCCTCTACGGGAGAGGTTGATGAGCACTTGGGTCCGTAAAAAGTTGGAAGGCATATGCAATCGCCTGTAGATGTACATGTACCACCTGAGAAAATAATTATTCGAGTTTAGTCAACAGGTTAAGTTTAGAAGTCGAGCACTAATGAGTAGGGAAACGAGATAAAAGAAGTTCGCTTACCATTTTGGCATTGACAAATTTCCGCAATGTGGGTTTCACAACGAACACCACCAAAACCAGGAGGGCATATACAAGTCGCTTGGGCACTGTTCATCTCTTCGCTGCACGTACCTCCGTTGGCACAAGGATTGGGAACACTATCGCATGTGAAGCTGGCTACCTCACAGTTGAGTCCACTCCAACCCTCAGGACATTGACAAAATGCGGCAGTACCGTTTTCCTGATAATGAGCAATTAAAATTGTTAGAAATTGGCAAACATCAACTAGCATAAATAGCAGCAGCAGTGAGCAGCGTCATTTATAGCGATTAAAGACACTTACTCTGCAAGTGCCTCCGTTTAAGCAAGTACATCCATCAGCCCGAGTGGTGCAGGTGCCTTGGCATCCAGGACGGCAGACGGCTATAAAAAAATTAAAAGGAAATGTTAGTTGATTACTTCATCATCATGCTTCTAAAAATATACATACTACGTGCTCCAAATTATCACTGGGATGGATTTATTGCGACACACAAATTCATTGTTCACTGATGCATCACACGTGTCACGGCATAAGTTTGTTCGTTTAACGACCATGATAGCATCATTAATTCTGTGAATGAGCACCGATTAAGTCAACAATGCACAACAATGACAACCGAGATTTGTTTCTCGATGATAAAACGAGGAGCAAAGCGACAACGCCCCAGTGTAAGCATGCGACAGAACGATGAATAAATGAATGCATGCCAGGAGCTTGAAGGAGCAGAAATGAATAATATGTTAAAATAAGGTCGTATTGGTTCCACTCAGCGGCTCGTTTAACGAAAAGCTAATCCACAAAGTGAAATTTACCAACCGAATAGCTTGGGATTTTTTCTTTGGAAAGTCAATAAAACCGACGACATTAATTTAAAGGATTTAAAAAAAAAACATGTTCCAACAAAAACCAACATGCGCATAATCGAAGATATGTAAAACTCGTGACTTTCTTGGTAGCATAGGGGGAAAAATCTATGCAAATTGGCGTGAAATTAAAAAGAGACATGACGCTTTTTTAGTCCTCCTTTTTTATGTTTCCAGTTCATTAAATCGTGGAGCAACTCTGTTTCATCTTTTACCACACACATGTGTCCAAGTTCATCTAGGTTCAGTTCAAAAACAACACCGACACACATTTTCCCAAAAAAAACTCAGTACTCAGGAAGGAAGGGTAAAGGGGAGGAAGTAAACCACAAAAAAAGATAATTCACTTTCTTCCTTAAAAAACTCTCAACTTTAAAATGCGGGAGGGTATTTTTATTATTATTATGACATGATTTTTGAGCATGGACGTGTGTGCAGCTTGTGGCGACGCACTTATTAGCTTCTGAGAATTATTATGATGAGCTCAGCATATGTAAAACAACAACAGGGACAGTTTTTTAAAACCCAAGCGGATGTTAATAGGGGTTTTAAAATAAGACCCGGGAGTGGATATCCTCCCATTTCAATATTACACCAGTTGTGTGGTGTTCAGGATTTTTGTATCGTTATTTTTTGACAGAGGACTCAAGAGTGTGTGTGTGTGTGCATTTTACAGCCGTTAAAAAATAATTTCCAATGGATTACTCACCAACTCTCGGATGGGAGGAGGGCTTTAAAAAAGAGTTATTTCAGAAGAGCTTTTTTGGAATGAAAGATGCAGGAAAACGTAAAAACTGGTCGTTCGTCGAGTAGCTATATCAGATTTTCCCCCTTCATATCATGCAACACCACCGACTGACTGCTTGTCCGTAAAAGTAAAATACATACATAAACGTATTTTTAGGATAATTTGATTGGAAACAGAGTGAGAAAGAAAACCGGTACAGCCACTAGTACTTGTTTTTTTCCACCGTGACATGCACACATTTCTCGGAACGAACATGCGAGACACAACAGCTTACACAAACAGCCTGATAGAGAGACATCATGACAAGCTATCTCAAGTGCATGCATTTTAACATGGGTTGTTCGCTGCGTTGGCACTTTTGTTATTTGGCACTCTGTCCCAGAAAAAAAATGAAACGTTCTTCTAACGTGCGTTCTTCCAAACCTCGAACAAACATAACCTTGCAGAGAACACAAAGTTCCACGAATCCTGCATACTTGGCATTTCGCGACTTTTTTTTATAAAAAATGAACCAACTAAACATTTTTTTAAAGAAATGCCCCAGGAGAAAATTGATGGGGTCGCATGAAGTCCACCGTACATAGGGAGAAATCCGTTTCATCTGTTTTTTGTTGGAGAGCAGATGTTCGGGTTTTAAAGAGAAAATACCCTGACCTATATGGTAATAAACGAGAAGAGGACGCTATCCGTCCCATACATTCCCGGTACAACCGAATGTTCGGGAGAAAGAGAGCAGCTGCAGTGTAAGCCCTTATGTGTATGGCGTAATAGGGCAAAAACGGCAGCTGCAAACCAGACGTCGTACACCCGCGTCCTTTTAATAATCACACACAGTGAGATAACGGACGAAAGGGACTCTGTAGGGACACTGACTGTGCTAACAGAGGAAATCCTATCTACCTATGTTCCAGGTCAGACACATACGGTATTTGACGACACCACCAGAAGTGATTTTTAAAGGAAATCCTGTGAGTTGTATGCGTGAGCTTACATATGTATGAGTTCCGTCGCCTACAGTCATATAATGAGACAGTAAAGTACACACATTGTCTTGAGCAGCAGCCGTATTAAGTTGTCTGGTTTGTAGCCGGTTTCGATGAATGAATGAAACATAAAAAGTACAATGTTAATGAATGAAGAAATCAGTATGCGAGTAAGTGGGCCCTTTAAAGAAAATGTGTCGTACTTGGATTTTTCCTTGAAAAAATTATGAAGGAATCATTATTATGAATGCGTCTATTGTTGGTGGCTGGCGTGAGATAGCACAATAATGGGTGCAGTGCTTATAATGTCTGTTGTAGTGGATTTGTTAAATGTATTCCTGGAAAGAGGCTTAGTATTCTTAATAATCATTTCAAAACGCAAAATAGGAGGCAATTGTGGAAACGTATAATATTTTTACAGGGCAGTAGTGAATAAGTCTTTTTGGGTTATAAAATTTTTCCACTTTGTTGGACTACACACACGTCAACTATTGCATACATTACTGACGTGTGTTTTTCTGTTATTTCCATTTTTATGAAGGGGGAAAAAATTTAATGGTAATTGTGAAAGAAAAAAATGTATCCAGTGTATTTAAGTAAATGAGCTGACAGAGACATGCAAAGGGCACACAAGAGTTTCACAGAGAGCACACGCTTTCTGGCAAGCCTCCTCCTGACATATCTTGATGCCTCAAGGCAAAGTTCATAAAACACTCCAGGATATCAGAGAGTATACAAGTGTATATAAAACTAACACTTTCCACGAGCCAAAAGGAAGGAGCAAGAATGGGTATAAAAATGCTCTTTAAAATAATTCTTATGATATTTCCCATGAAAGGGAAATAATAATGAAGTCATATGTATAAAAAAGCAGAGTTCGCTAATAGTATATTTTTGAGGAAAAAACTTCCTCGTCATGCGATGCATTATCAATCAAGATGCAGCACAGCACAAAACACACGTTTCACGTTCCATCCTCCTTCCTGTCTTCTGACTTTTTGCCACCTCCTTCGTATAGGTGCACGTAATTTTTTGAAATGAGACAAGCTCAACCACGATATAATATGCAGAGTGTGAAATGCTTTGCATGATCAGAATTATTATCATGTGTGAATTTTTTGTCTTCATGTTATCTTCAAGCTACTGAAAGCTGTGATAGTATGTTGCTCCCTTATTATCATCCCATTATGAATGCATCACACTTTTGTAACATTATTTCGATGCGACCTTCAACGTGCCAAAAGAACCCTTGAGCAACGACAAAACCAGACAGCGACAATTGGAGAAAAAATCGGAGACCATCTGTCTCTCCCCGTCGTGTTGCATGAATCTTCCAACACATCATTTCATATTTTTGCGAAAATCAAAGTCATGCTAATGGAAGAAAAGGTAATAATATATGATGAGCTCGTTTTTCATACTCACTGATTTGCATACGAACATGCTACGGTTTTATTGTGAAAAAAGCTCAATGCACTACTGCTTTCCCTCCAAAAAATGAGCAACTGACGCAGACTAACAGAGAGTTCGTTTTTTCAGCCAGTACTTATTATTCTGGTTCTATTATATTCCTCCTGTTGCTCACAGAAATCACCACATGAATCGAGCTATTGGAAAAATATTATTTAAGATGGCCCAATCTAAAAACGGCTCGTGATACAATAGAAGCGTTTTGTACTGCATTTTCCGACCGGTAACCAGTTGCTGCTGCATTTTACCATGAGTGATTATGATAAGAGTTAAAAAAGAGCAACAGCAGCAAACAACCCCCAAAATTTTTACAGAGACATAGAACAGACGAGAAGAAGAGTGAGAGGGTAGTTTTGTACCAGCCGAATAATAATATCCCATCCGGCCGTTTGTCCGTCCGTGTCCGTGCTACTGTGGATTTTTTACAAGAACCAGACACTACTAGTGATAGTGTATATCTGTGAAGTGAATATAGCGAGTCATTCAAACGAATAGCCATTTCCATCCGCTGCATGTATAACTAAATGGCGAAAAAGAAGGGCACGTGCCAGATGGGGTCCACACTCCATTTTCTAACATTTTATCCATATAACCTTCCACGTACATGTAGGTATCCCTTTTTTGATCATCATCATCATCATCATCATGATCCCCATCCATCGCAGAACATCTGCTCTCTTTCTATTTAACTTTTTCGGGAAAAAAGCAGATGAACGAATGGAGCAGCACACCTTTTCAACTCTGTTGCTTGTACTAGCCTGTTTTTTCTGCTATATGTGACGAAATGAATTGATCCTTTTATACTTTGTTATTTATATGCAGTTGTATGAAAAGTTGAGGCTGCTTGTTTGACGCGGCTCGACTGTTGCATCTTTTTGGGATAATATATATGTATTTTTTCTACATTGCATCTTGGATTTTTGCTTTTAAGAAGAGAGACGAGAGACGTCTTCGCGAGAAAACCGTCTTCGAGACCATCTGCAAACTGTGTAGCTCTGGAAGAGAGTGAGTAAGTGACCTGTGTGCACTTAATGGTAAGCATGTGGCAGGGATAAAATGCAGAAAAATGTACACACTTTCTCGTTTTAAAAACCGAAAAACCAGCATTTGGCTACCATTTGCTCTTCCTACGATGACTTGATGATGTGTCGATACACTTTTTTAACCCCATATGGGATTTTTTAACACACATTTCAATACACAGCTTCTCCAAAATAACTTCTCTTAATGAACTTTTTTTACGGGGGATCTAAGAAAAAGGGGGGAGGGTGATTTCTATGTAGAATCCTCTTATGCAACCATTTCTCCACACCACATCCATCTGCCTCATTTTGATAGACTTACGATCCATCGCATGCATGCAATGCAATCCCACGAATGCACGAACCAGGCATGCTGATATGATGACTCAAATCTAATAGGCAAAAAATACTCGGCTTTTATGGAACCCATCACGAATCATGATGAAAAATATATTGTATGATATACGATTAAAAACCGCAACGCTATATAACACAAATATAGCATTCCATTTGATGCTAGCGCATCGAAAATTTTTTTTTCACGAATCCGCTCCTCCACTGTAAAATGATTTGAGGTGGTGGTGAAGAGTGCATACCTTTGTATGAGTCTGCAAGTGTAAAAATTCTCTCTCTCTCTGAGCAATTCACAAGGGAGGAAAATGAAGAATGAGTAAAAAGGGGAAGCAAGAAGAGAAGAAATAGCCGGACGGAGGACTGTTGATGATGAAAAGGTAATGTGTTATATGCATAAGAAGAGCAAAAATGATCAAGGAGCAAGGGAAGATGGGTAAAGCAGGCGCATGAAGCAGAACTAAAAAGGTTTTGGTTTGAGCACAATAATAATAATAATAAATGTGAGCACTGCACACACAACAGGAGCAAATGCAATGGCGAAGGGGAATTTTCTTTTTTTGAAACCCGTGAATAATACCATATATATACACGAATATACACGAGATCTCTAGTATGAAAAGGGACAGTGCAACAATATACATATAGGTTTCTTCTACCTGGCTGACTTTGATATTCTTTTTGCCTGTTGCTTTTTCTCGAAGTTGAAAAGGAAGCGTTTTCTCTGACGATATGTTTGTGCATTCATTTATACAGTGTAGAGCTTCTACCTGCCTCCTCGGAAAATAGTTGGAAAGAAGAAGAGAAGAAAAAAAATGAAACAGAGGCTGGTAGACTGTGAGGGGATGCTTATGTGCTATTATTATTATATGATGGTGTGGTGGTGGTGGTAGGAGAGAATAAAGTTTAAAAGAAGCTCAAGCTACTTTTTTCATGACCACGATCATGATGATGATGATGACGGTGCGATGGGAAGAAATTTATACATTTTTCTACTGTTCCAGGCCAGTGAGTTTTTCCTTGATAATAATAATAAGTATGGACTCGTAGTAGTAGTGGTATGCATACGTTATATAAGAAATCGGATTCGCTGCACAAAACTCGGTGTATAAAGAAGGTGATATAAACGAACAAGTCAAGTGCATGTATTTCAAAAGGAAGGCTAAAATACAAGCAGCAAACCGTCCGTCCGTCCGACAGTCCATCCACAATGAAAGGAGGATGATATACATAAAAAATATACTCTTTTTTCAGATTCTCTCTCTCTCTCAAGTCTCATCATTTGGTCACGACTTTTGTTGAGAGTTTCAAAGAGTGGTGTGTGGAAGGGCTCGGAGAGTGCAACCATCCAAACAACAACAACAGCATTCCGGGCAGGAGCTCTTGTTTGAGAAAATGTGGAGAAGTTTGAAGAAAAAATATATATATTAAGACCCCCGTTTACTTTGTCTTGGAAGATGCACTACAAAAAGTCGACTCAATGCATCATCGTCGCTATTTAATGATTAAAAAAAGTCGCCTTAATACGAAAAGGGGATATTAGAATGTGTGATGATGAGGTTGCATAGTGGAGCAACGAGATTACCCACAATGTTCCCTGCTTATGCATATAAATCCATGTATTATTGGGGTAAAAACAAGTCCAGTTTATGTTACAGGAGAAGAGCTTAAAGGGAAGTTGTGTGTACAGCTCGCACTCATTTATTACATTACTGCACCCGTTTTTCTGTAATCATAATCAGCATTATTATCATTATCAGAAGGGTTTAAAGAAAAGGATGTTTCTTATAATACAGTCCGGTTTTGTTCGGTGACGGTGATGATGATGATGATATAACATAACTGCCAGGAAAAAGAGCAACAAGCTCGGCACACACGATCTACACCAAAGTGAGCAAAACCAAAATGAAGAAAAGAGCGCATCTTACGCAGCCACCAGCTGCTGCCACTTTACATGGGACATAGTGAGTATTCATTCTTCTCCCCGGTGTATAATATACCTTATCAAATTACTCTCAATCCTGCCACGGAATTGAACGGATGTTGAAAAGGAAGCAGTACAGAAGCAACTCTCGGAGAGCTGTGCACACACTTCTCAAAGTGGACGGACGGAAGTAGTGAGTATTATGTAGAAAGAGCCAGTTTTTTGAGCGAAATGAATTGATGAAATGAAGGAAACCTTGTGGGGAGAGCAGGTTAAGTCTTCATCCTTCTCAACGTGTTTTGTTTGAGGAGGAGTATAGAGAGAGCTGATCATCATCCGGGAAATAAAAATCGAGATGAATATGTGTGTGTGTGTGTGTGCCCTCTCGACAAAGCAAAACTCTCACTATGCGTATTTTAACTCAACTTCCGTTGTAACTAAATACTATTGAAACAACGGATTTGTGCGCTCAACTGTTTTGTTAATAAATCCACCCGAGTACTCCCACTTTGTGAATGAAAGGCTAGGCAAATGAGTACTTACGTTTTTCACAGTACGATCCGGTCCATCCAGGAAGACAAATTTTATCCCCCTGGTCGGAGCATGTGTAGTGGCCGAAAGTGTCGTTTCTTGGCCGGCACGTTTTGTCACAAGCATCCCCGTAGTAATCTGAAAGGCATGTGACACGGTACTCGTACATTAAGGTCGCCTGACCTTCGTTTCCGGTCCACTCACGTGGACGCCATTCGTCACCCACGTCGAGGTACTGCTGAATACCCATACGGGAGACCAAACGGGGCTTGTTCAACATGGTATCTACAAGAAGGTGGAAAGAGCAAGAAAAAAATATTTAGAGTGAGCAATTGGGTTATCACATCTCTCCTGCTTCCTTGTTTTTATTTCAAAATCTCTGTGATTTTTTAACGATATGATATGCATTATTATTATTATGGATAACGGCACTTCCGTACATGCCCGCAGTCACTTAATCATAATAAAGACAAGTTGGAATGGTAGTCAAAAGAGGGAGGGATGAAAACTGTGCAAGTTCATAGTCACATACATTTTACACTTTTATCACTGGTTTGTCAATCAAGAAAATGCATATGAGGCAGTATAATTACAATAATAAAAAAAGCTTTTTATCCCACGGCCCTCGCACTTATCTGGAAATTTAATCTCGGCTTTTTTCTCTCTCTCTCAATGTCTTTGCCATATATACAACACACGAATAGGTACGTGTTTGTGATGAATGATGACGAGGGAAAAATATGTACAGTTCATTTTTCAGTGATATATTTGTGTTAGATTCATCAGATTCCCGTCTTCCTGTTCGTCTTTTTATATACTTGCTATTTGTTTTACATATTTTATAACTGCAGGAGAGCACTCATGACCTACACGATAGTGAGACTAGTACTCTCCGACATCCATGTACCATTAGGGGATACTATACGCTTTTGTCTAAAGTTGTCTCATTCCACGACAAAAATCGTTAATCAAGAAAATAAGTAAAGAAGAGGAAGACGCTTATCTATTCAACTGACTGACTGAACTGTGGCATCGTGACATACACATAACATCACTTTGAGAAAACCCTCCATTATACACTATTTACTTGTCCTGGTTCTGTCCTAAAAATCGAAAAAAATACTGTAATACTAATACTCAACCATCTTGTAAGAGTATGTGCGGTTAAAAAAGGAAGTTGTCCAACTGTTTTTCAGATTTCCTGTTTCCTGACACACAGAGAGAGAGAGACATATACAGAGAGAGACTCAATAACAAAAGAGCGTTGGACTCTTTTTTTTTCAAAAAAGAAATTCAAGAAGAAAATGATAAAGACCAATTACTAAAACTACAACGAACACATGAATGAAATATATTACGGAGAGATAAGGATAAAAGCCCTAAGCGATGATGGACAATTCATTTTAGCTCACAATAAAGTTCACAAAAATACGGACGGATTGATTGACTTACCATTATTCTTGTCGGATGATGAGCCGAGAAGCGGAGAAGACGAAACAGCAGGTGAGTTGTGATGCCAGGCTTCAATGATGAGGGAGAAGGTGCCCTGTGAAAAATAAAAATACATTTGTACATACTAAATCCGATAATGGTCCTGAGCTCTCAGTTCATTGAGAAAAAAACACGAAGCCGTTCATGAACATATCGACTTTAAGAAAGAAAGAAAATCATCATGAAGTATAATCGGCTAATCTGTATCTAATTTCTTTTCCCCTTCGGAGAAACGCACAGATTGAGTCCAACCTTCTCATCATCTTCAGTCAACTCGCACACAAACAGATTTTTTCCCCTTAAGTTTTCTCAAAGAAAAAAAATCGACATTATTATAACAAACAGCAGACCCTTATGGTTTTACTCGCTGAGAATGGTCTGATTTTTTTCTTTTCCCCCATATATTTGACGGCTCATGATGCGAGATGTAGACATATTACGTGCGTGCACATAGAAGCCTTTAAAAAAAGATTCTCCTGGAGAAGGGCAGCATAAGGGAAGAAGAAGGAAAAAATAAGAGAATAAAGGTCGGGTTCGCGTAGAGAAGATGAGAGGCAGACAGGCAGAACGTACCGTAGTACGGAGCATCTTACGACGAAAAAAAAGGTTTTATATTTTCGTTCCCACGGTTTACTTTGACTACTGAAGAAGCAGGAGTGTGATGATGGGATAGAGAAAAGTTTGTTGAGGGTCACGGTACGCTATATCTAATAGGGAAATACTGATAGATATACAACCAGTCTTATATAAAAAGGACCCTCCTTATTTTGAACTATTAAAATTGAAAAAAAAATCATGACGATGATGAAGGTAAAGTAAGGTAAGTAACATTGGGCTATAAGGTTCTCACACAGGTAGTCCGACTTGTATATTGGTTGCGAGGAGAATTGAGAAACTAAACGAAAAAGCGATCAGGTAGAGAGGCAAGGTCCTCGAAAACAGGAGCAACAGGAGAAGCCCCGAGAGCAACAGCAGGCAACGACAAACACATATGCACACCTTTCCTCGTCAAACCAGAAAGGGATGAAGAAGGAAAAAAGGAACGACCCTTGGAGTAGATCCACATCGTTAATATACAACAGGACTCATTAGTTTTAATCTTTATCTTGCTCCTTGTCTTTTTCACTGAACATATGACACTTCTATTATTATTATTACTTATATATGCCAGCAGCAGTGGGACTTATTTACCTTCTCCGACAAACAGAGACATCATCATAATACTCCTGAGAAAAAGCTGAACACTGTTTTTCTCAAATGAGGACTACTAACAAACAACGTGTAGCAAGTTTGTGTATTTTAAAAATCAAAGTTTACTTTCTGGTTTCTTCCAAGAAAGCTCCTTCCTTGTTTGAAATTCGGACTGTGAGAAAACAGCTGCTGCTGCTAGGAAAATCCCTGATTTTCTCTCCCTTTTGTCCATATGCTTGTTTTTTTCTTCTCAGGCTAAATAAAAAGCTACATAAGGAGCTGGTATGAGAAGCTCTGCTCTTTTGCTGACCTCATCGTAAATTTATCGACAGCTCTAACAACAATGACTTATGATCTTATGAGTGATCCGTTGTCAAAAAATTATTGTTTTGTGTGTGTGTGATCTATTTAATTCATCAACATCATCATTGCCCGTCATGTACTTTTATAGTATTGCAAACAATACCGTGAATGGCCAACCACTGCTGAGCCCAACTGTGACTAGTCATCATGCTACACAAGCGTATTATTGTGTGTGTGTGTGTGATTTGGCAAGATAAGGATCTGAGATTGATAGGAGCAGTCAGTCAGTCAGTCAGCCAGCTCAGGAGATGCTGAGTAGCAGTTCGTTGCAACATAATCAGATCATATATAACAGAATAAATGTCGACTCATTGTTTGAACTCGATTTAATAATAATCACAATAATAATAATAATATAATGCTCCCTCTTGGAATTTCAATTCAATAAATTCTCTAATCCTTTCCAAATCCTATGGAGAGAAGATACCACACCACCATTGTAATATTTACTACTATCTTGCATACGAAAAAGTACCTTTTATAGCAAGACGCTGTGCAGCAGCATATAGCATCAACGTAATCAACATCATTGCTCAAATTGCTAACAACCCGTGATGATCACCGGTAAACACGACTCTCTGCACATGTAATACGGAAAGGAGTAGATACGCATTAGAAACGCATTCTTATAAAAACATAAGCCTCTGCGGGAAGCACAACTTCTCAACTTCTTTCTCTCATCATCATCATGATTAACAGCGAGTTTAAAGTAAATCCTTGTTTCATTACCTATTCCCTTCTGCCAAGAAACAATCGTTATATACGTAGCCGTCACCGTGCCGGTTAAATTGGTTGAAGTGGTTCGTTCTGTTGTACGTCGACGAAAAACAATCTAATCCGACCAAAAGTATAATATGCGCTGCAACAGAGTGCATCTTTTTCCCTCATATTATGCAGAATGCAAGCAGGTAAAAAGTAAAGAGAGAGAGAGAGAAGCCGTCTCATCCATTCCATCATCATTCGCTTGCTCTCTTGGTCTTTTCTTCGACCGTCCGTGACTGGCACAGTAGTATAGTGAGTGAATTATAATGACCACTGCTGGGAAGCAAAACACACCAGTGTGGTGTTGTGTGCACCATATAGTGAAGAAGAAATGAAAGTTTTCTTTCTTGTAAAACTGTCGACCATTTTAACGCATACTACGTGCTTTAAAAAGAATGCACCACATTATGCACGAACAAGAGTAATAATAAAATAGTTTGCTGCTCAACCGGGTTGGTGTGGTAGAATGTGGTTACAGAAATTGTAGTGCCGAAGCGGATTTTTGATTTCAAGAAGTCAGCATGACTGCAAAGCAGAGTTGATTATAAAATTTGTTCATATATCGCGCAGTTGCAATACAATCTTTGTTTAAGACATTTTCTCTCTGAGCCTGAACTGGATATTTGAAAAAAACGAGGGCTTTGATATGTATCATGACCAGAATGTTGTCTCAAGCTTTTTCCAAAGTACAAATCGGTATATGATGATTATTACTGCGCGATTATTACGATTCCGATATTTTTCAGCGATAACAGCATATTATCAAGTAGAAAAGCAGTGCACTACTCGCTCTCACCACCACACAAAAAGCAGTCCCTTATGAAAACTTGAACTACTGGATCGTGAGCGGGGCGTGGTCATAAATACTGCATTGCTTCTAAATCCTAATTCCTACTGCTTCGATGTGTGAGACTTGTAAATCACTCTGTGAATAACATGACGCTCTCTCTCTCTCTCTCTCTGAGAGAATCGAGAAAAAGGAGAGGAGAAAAAAAATCATAATTTTCATGATTATCCTTTCGTATAAGATTGTGGTTTTGAGAAAAAGAAGCGGTCCTCAACTAAATACGCTACTAATATTTTTCCTCTCTACATCATCATAATAATAATTTCGTGTGTACCCTTCACATCAACAGCGCGATATCTTGAGTACAGTAACTCGCATAACAGGGGAATAACGAGAGACCGGACCCTTTCTGTATTTAAACACGATTTTTATTCCCATAAAAAATAGGCTTTTAAATTAATAAAAAGGGAGATTATTGTTATTATTACGGTGCAAGCAAAAAGGATGAAGAAAGAGATGAAGGTACTAGAGAGAGAGGGTAGAGATTTTTTTTGAAAGGGGATGGATTTCAGAAGCATATCTTGATGGTAATGTGCTGCTGCAGGAGTATGATGAAGAAGTAGTAGTAATAGTAGTATGGGATTTTGAGTACTCGCGAGAGATTCTGTGTTGTACAATAATCTGGGGGAATGTTTAGAGTAAGAAAAGGATGATGAGCAAAGAGATGATATGGGGTATGCGTACAGAGAATCAACAGTATTAACAAAAGATCACACGGAGAGTACCTGTGAGACATCATGAAAAATGCTATATATTACCAGCTACGAGAGCTCTTTGGTATTATTATGATTCTCCTTTTGAAGGAAAAAAAATCTCCTGTTGTAATTAATCTGTTAATAATACATGACCCTGAAGGGATCGTCTGGGAGAGAGACAGTGTACAAAAAAAGGTTGAATAAACTTGAGTGAGAGAAATCAGAGGAGTATCAAACTACGTATTAACCTTGACTCTTGACAACCCTCTGATCTATATGTTGTGCGTTTCTCCAACCCAAAAATTATTACTTTAATCATTTTATACTCCTTTTTTCCATCCCATTCCCAACCTCAACTCATGTTTGACAAGAAGATACAATTTAATGGCTATAAATACTGGTTATTCATATTTGAAATGTATGGAAGGTAGTGAGAAGAAAGGCAAAGAGAGAAGTTTACTTACCGGCCACCGAAAATTAAACGGAAACTTGAACTCTTGATTAATCGCCTTGTCATTAAACAAATCAGTCGAACTCGCCTCTCCAAAGGTGCATGGCGGATTATGGTCAATAGTCACTTGATAATGCTTCACACACACGCGGAACTTTGTCGTGCAAAGTCCACCACACACATTATTATTATCACTGTCACTACTGGACTGGGGAGAAGCGGCAGTAGCGATAGCACTGCTACTACCATCACTACTACTACCACTATTACCACTCCTTATTTGCTGATTATGAACACAACAGTTCCCATCCATGTCTCTTCCGGAGGGATTTGAGAACTCACGTAAACGCAGTTCAAACACTCCTCCAAGGCACAAGGAGACCTGTAACACAGCGCAAAGAAAAAATTGTTTGTAAAAAAGAGAAATTATACATATGTATTAGCTACAAACTACTAAATGATTTTTAAAACGGGTCTACATAAAAACTCCCTGTCTCACTAAAGACGCTTCTCGTTATTATCATGTCTACTAGTATATTTTCTGACACTGCCACTTGATGCTCCGCTGGGCTCATGACGGGCATGTTGATGATGATGAAATTGGTTGTTGGGATTTTAGCAGTAGTTAGTAGTGCTATTAGTAATAGCGCATTTGTAAAACTTGTGTAGAGTGATCGTAGTAGTAAGTTGTGGCACGTATGTTGTAAGTCAAAGTTAAAAGTAGTAAGTCGCAGAGTGTGGATTATTGAACTTTTATCTGAAATTCCCGTGGGAAAATTTTTTAACTCACTCGTTTCTTCTCTCTCTCTCTCTCTCTACGCTAATACTAATACGCTGATTTTTACAGCTCTTATACAAGCTCAACTATTACTACGATCACTCTCCTCTTATTTATTACGTCTTACAACTTTGGAGTAAAAAGAGAGCAACTTTGGTGGATAAAATGAAAACTCGCCTTTTTTCTTTCAAGAACGGGAGAAACAAGTGTTTAATATATCAAAAAGACTTGTATTTTAAATAGTGCGACGTGTGCTTGCCTTGATTATTATAAAAGCTTGTGCAAACCCTAGTTTACGAACAAACCTGCCTCGTCTTTTACTCCCCGCAAGATAATAATAATAAAAAAGTGGTAGCACACATCACCATCCACCATTTATATTTATGCATAAACTACTTTTTTTTCTTTAAATATGAAAGGAATAAAAATCTCCCCACATTATTTTATACCCACCATTAAGTATACATTATATCGCTTAAAAAGTCATTTTTTAAAAGTTAATGGAAAAAAGATATGAGAGATAGAGGAGGAGTAGAAGGAAAAAATGTGGACAGAATCAAAGTGACCTTTTCAATCTGTTTTTTTTTTCATTAAATTTATTGTGGGTTCTTTCTCTTACCTGCATGACATTAAAGATGACTAAGAGCGCTAATACACTAGAGTAACGTGAGGAATTCCTACTGATCCGATACGATGACTTTGAAAAAGGATGACGCGAAGAACACAACGAGGACTCTGCAGGTGCTGAGGATGATTTGCCAGACTTCAACCGAATCATTTTTTATCTTTTTGGAAAGGAAAAATCCAATCGACAAAAATTAAAGAAGATGTATATGTAAAATAGCTTAATGCTAAGCTATTTTTTCCCTATAGCTGCTCGCTATTTTAAAAAACAGATAGAAGAAGAGGAAGCGTCGTCGTGATGGTATGATGATCCTTAGTTATACGGGGACGCACGCCAACTCATATTTTATACGGTGCTATACAGCAGCGGATAGGGAATCAGATAACATGTAAAAAAATCAGCGAAGAATAACGCGTATATAAATATATCTATATTTTCTCTCTGCTAGCAGCAACTATCACGTTCTACTGCTGCTACCACTCTAGTTTAAACACCATAGTACGATTAATAGTACTCATAACACTGTCCACATAATCCAGTTTGAGTAACAATCAAATCCAATCGGGAAAATTTAACTCCCTTTCTTATCGACGAACACTACAACGTTCGATGATATTCCGAGTCTTGATAACTTTATAGGGAAACAGTAAATCGCACATATTGAGCAAACTTATCGAGCGAGTTGTTGGCAATCCAAAGTATTTGTGAAATTAAATGGTTGAGGCATTTAAAACGCACTATATGCTTTTCGAGCACACACAATCAGAGCAAATACTCAATCTCAAGATGAAAGTCTTTGTATGAAAAAATGTGATTTCTCTCATGTAATAAAAGTGTGACAGAGACTGACACTCTTTCCTGCTCAACTTCTCTGAATCAACTGAGAGGTTCAAGGGAGTGAAAAAAGGTTTTATAACTCAAACCTTATAGTTACGCCAGGGTGTCCTCATCGCAAGAGCGTATGTATTGCTCTCATGCCCAGTGTTATAAAACGGGAAGGCAATATATAATACTCATGTACCTAGGCTCATACAAGCAGCTACTTCAACAATCAACAATATGAAAAAAAGGTCTGAAAGCGCTACTGACTGGTCTATGTATTTCTCTCTACTCCTTTAGCTTATTCCCTGCTTCTTCCATAATCATATCCGCTCTTATCCCGTGTCAGAAGCACCAGTGCAGTGGAAGCAACAACAACGAACCATGAGGGGGTTTACAGCTCTCTTTCGCAGCTTGCCTCAGAGGAGAAAAGGTAAAAGAAAAAGGACAGATGGATTCTCTATATCCTGTGTACATTTTCATACATACAATCATAATATGCAAGAACTGCTTGGGAATATATAAACTTACCCATGATAATAATGACGGTGGTGGTGGTGATGAGACTGCATCTGTATAATATTATATCGGACTACTACTATCATCATCCACCACCACCACACGGACTTTACAATACTTGCCATATGGTGGTGGTATGAGGAGCCTGAAAACTCATAGAAAGTTTTCTCAAGTGGTGCATCTTCTTTCACACAAAATCCTTCATATATACCTATGATGATACTGTGTAGAAGTGCTTCCACTTTTGCTCCCGTCTTTTTTCTATAACGTTACCATTTTCTTAATACCGTCGTGGAAAAACTCTCGCGAGAGAGAGAAAAAGCAACAGGAGTCCTCTAACTCAAGCCTTGTGAATCCTTTCGATTCTCTAGACTGCGGCTTTGACAGAAGAAGGGAAGTTTCCCATCTTTGCTCCGCTTTTTCAATCATCTTCACAACAACAAAATGCTTATTTTACGCTACTATCTTTTGCAACTATACTACTCTATGCATATATCCTGTTGGGCCGGTTTCACATATTCCCCGTCGGATTAACCATCTACGTACATCACTCACAGTGTGAGAGTTGTAGCTCTTATTTTAAACTGCCTCTTGATAATGCCCGTCAGCTTAAAAGTTGACTAGCGGTGGTGGCAGCAGCAGTATACGATAATAATATATACACGGGCATCGGTTTACTTTTATTTGTAACAAAAGTCAACTCGTTCGGTTAGTTTTTTTCTCCGTAAAATACATTATTACGTACTCGTACATCAAATAAAATGCATCACGACGTGTTTCTTCCTTTCCTTTTCTTTCCTTAAGACGAACAATTGCGAGCAAAAAGGTTTAACTACTTTTGAGTATTTTTTTTTTCTTTCGGAAACATTATTATTGCGAAAGCGAAACTGAAAGAAGGAGAGAAAAAATAGAAAAGGTTTTACTTTCTTTACAAAAAGCTACAAAACGGATGGAAAAGAGAGATGATGGGAGGAATATTTAGAATGGCACTTACTAAACCATGAAGTGGAGAATAGCCGGCGAAGAGACCCTGCTCGTAAAACAACGATGAGTTGTCCTCTTCTTCGGTAATCTTTTGTCAAAATCATGCGGACTGTTGCTGGGAATACACTCACTTTTAGTTCATATAAAAAATTCTTATTTAACAATTCACGTAAATATTCAAATATTGGTTCTTCTAATGTAGACGTATCATCAGCCTCCACACAAGCTTACTTGTTATTGTGCAAATCACGAACAAAGTTATGTATCTCGGTATAAACTAGAAATAAATAAGCCAGTTATGACCAATTCAAACATAAAACTATGCGTAGTAATACGTGACCACACACTCTACCTACCCAACAAACTCCACAAAATATTACTCTCTCTCTACGTCCCGCAAATAGTCCCTGATCGTCTTTGATTTCTTATCTGTGTGGGGGAAAAGGGTAAACAAAAGATAACTAATGACACAAATCAAATAGGATTGAAATACATTTTTCATTTAAACATTTTTTACATAGATTCCCCCATCTCTCTCCCTCTGCAGTGATAAACATGGTCGCGAGTTAAGGCGCAGTAAAATATGCTCATATCGACTTGCATATATGAAATCGCATACATATCATTTTCATCCTTTTCCTTGCCCATGGATGGATGCACGCATACATTAGCAATACAATGAAAAACGGGCGTATTATTTTTTTTCTGTGACAATCTGTTGCATACAACACACCTGGACGCATACACAATCAAAAAATGAGAGTATGAGATGATGAAAGGTGTATGACAGGGTTTAATAATCCCTGCAATACTATACTCCTATACTTGCTCACAGAGAAAGCTTATATTTACAATCGGAGCATTAAAGTGATATCGCTCCGTTGTTGCTGAATCCCTCCGAAACCAAGAGCGTCATTGGCATCATCGAGACCATGTATTTTTTACTATTTTTACTACGATTTTACTACAAACAGAGCACGCCATATGGACAAAGTGGCCGTAGTAGTAGTCTGTTGTGTAGTAAGACCAAATCTACTTTGATGAGACTGACAGGAGGGATCATGGATTGACTATTATGAAATACATATATATATATATATGTATGTGGCAATATTCAACAGGCTGCAAAGAAGGACCCAGACGGCTGCTACTTTTCTTCTTCTTCTGCAGGCATATGCTTTAGAAGGAGCACTCTGGGGTTATAGTATTACCAGGGCTCTCGCAGAAGAGTGAGGAGCAGATGGGTAAACTGAACCAAGGTAAAAGAGCTACAGGCTGGAACAGCAGATGTTGTGTGATCCGTATTTTTTTCCCCAAAAAACACACAACATGCATGGCGTATATGATTTTGTCGGAGATGCTGGAAAGTTTTGCGGGGACAAGGTGAGAACAGAGAAACAGAGAGGAAAACTTTGCTCAACATTTGCAAGCAGCATGTCACTTATGGGTTTTCAGAGACAGGACAGGGGGCAATGAAGGATACGTTCATTTAAGCAAATTATTGCATACACATGAAACACATTTTTGCACACAATGTGCAAACAATTGAGGCTGGATTTATTCACAGATCAAAATCTGGAGTGAGCTTGTAATATGCAGATGGCATCATCCCTCCTGCTCGGCGTATCTCTCTTCATCTTGAATATTATTTTATTAGAATATTTAGAACAAAACGCTGTTGCAGAGCTTCGTAAAATGTGTGTAAAAGATGCGAAAAAAAGTTTTAAGCGAGTGATGAGGAAAGATGAGCTGAGGAAGGCCACCTCGGCCACCACCATTGCCAACTGTTGCGTGCACAAACAAGGTGAAAAACTAGAATAATCAACGACATAACACGATGTAGCAATAACAATAAAAAATTTCATCTAGTTCTGCTCAAGATGGGACAAATAAGTAATGTGACGTACTTCTATATATCTATCTGGAAGATCCTGACCAAATGCCTCCGTGTTTTTATGTTTCCACATTTTCGCTGTACTTTAGTATGTGAGGGCTGATGCCATATCCCGAAACCAGAATGACCAGAAAGCAATAACCAGGAACATAATAGAACTTTACTGACCATACAAGAATGGGTGATAGGCATCATTACAGGATTTTTACGGTGCATACGTTAAACTCGTCCTTTTCCCTGGACAGGACACTCGCCCAAGAAGAGAAGACCAGGAGTGGATGCAGTAGCGAGAAAGAAATTGAACGGTTGTATAAAATGATACCCTGAAGGAAGAGTAATCTAAAAGGGACTCTCACCGCGAACAATAACATCAATATACTTATACTTTAGGTCCAATTCTTGGCACTCAAGAACAAAACCATTTTCCCCTTAAGTCTACACCCATACAGTAGCAATTGAGCATCATCATCTTTGGGCCAAGAGGCATGACCTCGTTTATATACTTTTGCCCCTAAAATAATAGAAACAAGAGAACAAGAGTGAAGAGTGGACTGGATCATCAAGTCATATGCTCATCTTGAGGATCTCATTCCCTGGAAAAAAGGTGAAATACAATGCAAACCCTCGTGATATAGGTTTTCTTTGAAAAAATCTAGCTAGGCGTTGCTGCAGCGAAGAAAAACAAGCAAAAGATGTTCTATTCTCTTTAAGATGCAATGTTCATGAGAAATGTGAGTGAAGCAGACAAGATTGCAACAAAACCTCTTCTTTCTTCCCATTTTTTGCCATCTGCTCTCCTTCTCGTCAAAAACCAATAGATTCACGGGGCTTTTAAGAACAAAACAAAAAAGAAATTCTAAAAGTCGCGTAAATTCTCACGGACAAACTCTTCTAAAATGTACCCACTGACTGACAGAGCTTTTTTTTCCTCGTTTTTTATAAAAATGCAACAGCTGGACCTTTTACATCTTTGATGATGACTACGATAATATGATGAGGGGATGTCTGTTGCTCGGTTTTCTTTAATTGGACACGAATTTTCAGGTAGTTCGGGTTTCTTGGAAAGTCGATATATTATGCAGAGAGGAGAAAAAAAAACTGATGGATATATGGGTTGAGACTTTGAGACAGGGAGAGGTGAAAATGAAAACTGACAAAATGATTAGAATAGTGTGTAAAAGCTGGGTTATAATGGGAAAACAACTCATATTACTAATGAAAGCAAGATTGAATATCGAATTGCGTGCAAAAATGTTAAGGTACTCACGCGGAGGTTGAATCAATTGTGATGGATTCACACACACATGAAATACCCATCATCCTCTGTAGTCCTTTCTGATGAAGACCCTTTCAATATTCATCGCACGTGTAAGTAACTTGTAACTTGTTGTGAAGTCCAACTTGTACGATATCTCGCTGCTACAGTGGCTATAATTATGAACAAAAGCACCTCGAAAAATCCAATCTACTCGTTATTACCGTGATAGTCCTCCCTATTTTTTTTTAAATACCTTACTTAATACTTTCCGGAATTTTTCATAAGGATTCACAGTGAAAAATATGCCTTTCCAATAGGAGATAATAAAAACTCAATCAAAATAACAAAATAACAGCACACCCTTTTTCCTCCCTTGATCATCAAGACAAGCGAAACCAATATGTAGACAAAAAAGTACACAAGTACATGCATTTTTACAATTCCAACAACTTTCATCCCTCATCAACATCGATATCATCCCCTCTTTTAAAAATGTATTTTCTAGCGACGAAAGAGTGAGAACGAAAAAGGATTCCAAACCACTCACGAACCTGATCCTCTCTATCTCTCTCTTACCTGCTTCACTTACTTGAAGAACGCATTCATCCGTTTAAATAACATTTTTTACCCTTGACTTCACTCACTTACGGATACTTGTTGCTTTTTCTAGGATTGCATATTTCTGCCAAAAAATGAAGCAAAACTACACCTAACTAACTGTCATTGAAGAATCACGATTTCCTCTTCTTTTCTAATATTAACCCCAATCCTTAAAGGCTGTGCACGACCACAGCAGCAACCCCAGTGCAACAATATACTAACTGAGATGCACCCGTAAAAGGAATATTATGCTAGGTGTACGTGTACGTACCTATCATATATAACAATCACCCAAATCACTTGATCATCATCAGCATATAATAAAAATCCAGTTTTCAACGTGTGCACGATCAATCCGCTCATACGTCTTTTGAAAATTCCTTTCAGGTGACTAAGTCCACAAACTGACTAGAAAGAGTGATCACGTAAAGCAGTGCAGTGAGTGGTGTGAGTAATTATCATGATTAAAACACATCCGTTGTTGGCAGATTAAGAATACAGGACATTTATTACTTTTAAAGCACGTTATCGAGAAAATTTCAGGTCACATAATAATGCACATTTTTTTTTAAAAAAAAACAAAATTCCTCACAAAATAAAACAATCTGCTCATCAACGTCATCCCGTTTTTACCTCTGCAGATAAAAATACACGACTTTTTCATTTACTTCTGAGCTCATAACTCTGTGTACAGGACTTTATTTCCAAAAATGCTTGTATAAAAAGGGGGTAGAGTCCGCTTCAGTTGAATTCAACAATTCCACTTCCTGGCGAAATGATTTTTCTTTGTTTTTGCATCATCGTTTATGATAAGAGGAACGAGGTCCTTGTGAATTTTGAATATGTGCATTATGAATATGGTATACAAGAAATCTTTCCCATGCTTGAATGTTCAGACGGACGTTGATTACAAAACATTGTGCTCCCCCCGAATAAGCCAAGTACCTACCTTCATCCCTCCTTACTACAAACAGCTACAAATATATTCGCATACTTTTCGCTTACTTCCTTTCTACTACATCCCGTCTTTTTTATTTCTTGCTTGAGCAATCAAAGTACTAATGTACAAAACACAAAAATGATAACAACAAGAAGACCAAGATGATGACTATTATATACGATGACGGTTCAATGAACACGTATCAGCAGCAGCAGGAGTATATGAGGAAAAACGCTTCAGAAAAAGGAATTTTCTTTACGATGATGCATTCTTTCTTGTGAGAAAATAAATTCAAGTAGTAAATACGACCAAAAAACGGGGGTCTGACTGAAGAAGAAAAAATCTCTCAAAAAATGAGCAGAGCATGCTTTAGTGAGAATCGGATATACTGTACAATGGAATGATTATGGGATTATTAAAAATTCACAAGGAGCAGCAAGTAGCGGCTCCAACAATACAAATTAAATTTGTTGGCAGTGGCAATAAATCGCGTATTTTTGGATACTATCAAATATGGCGAATGAAATATATTTTTCGAAAAATGAGTTACGACCCTGGCAATTGCTCCGTTTCGGCATTTTAACTCGAAATTTCCCATGTGTGGCATTGTGGCATGGTAGAAGAAGGGAGATTAGAAGGAAACTTCAAAATAAGAACTCTATCATCATCGGACGTAGACAGACACACATTTCATTAAAAAAATCATCATCATCTTCCCATTCACTCATTCATTTTCATTCATTCTCGCCAAATGCATAAAGCTGAATAATACTACTTGAAAAATTTATATGCATACTAAAGAAGCAAAAGAACGAAAGAGTTGTGAAGGAATTAAGCATTGACTAGGAGGATCATTCAAGTCAATCTAACTACATAGAGGGAATGAAGAAACTGCAAAAACGCAGATCCGTTCTAAGCGTTCTCCCGTGTGGTAGTAGTATATACCTGTGTGTGTGTGCACCTTGCTACACGTTAATAAATAACGCATTATAAAAAAAACTTAATCGACTTTAGGCACACATAGTGTGGAGGAGTAGTGAGCATATAAAAGCACCGAGATCACACACATCCTTTTCAAAATCACCCACAGACACCGGTTTTCGTTTCTTGCAAAGCAGCACAAGAAAGGAGAGATGCAATAAGAGAGGAACAAGAGGAAAGCGTGGCATTTTCCCAGCAGCGAAATATGTACTACGAGAACATCAACTTTTGACTTTGCTCATCAAATTGATACCTATTCTCGTTTATCTTTAGGTATGTGTGATATGTGAGCTGTTAGTTCTTTGCTGCATCACACTGCACTCCATTTTTATGCTTATGAGCATTTCTCTCTAGAATTACCTCCCTCTTCTGATCCGTGTCCACCAGACCATGAATCAATGAAGATTATAACCACATTTTTTTAACCGAAAAAATGAATGATGAATGAATGAGTGAGATATAATGAGAGACTTGTAGTCGAGACTTTTATATTCGTTTCGTCATATAGTCAGCCACTGTTAATAACTGTCGGGCTTTCCTCTTGATCTGATCACATCACACTGGAAAATGATGATCATGAGATCGTCCTGCTGATGACGATGTGATATGTAGCTGATCCATAAACAGTTTTTTTCATTCACTTGTCGAATCAAGTACTATTTATACCGCGTTTAAAAGCACTGTGTGGCACATTTTTAAGTAGCCGTGTAACTAGAACGAAAGAACACAATCTATTTTCATCATCATTCTTCGTGAGAGACACAAAAAAGCGGACGATGACAGGCTACTATATTAAAAGGACCTCACAGCTTGTAAAACAAGTGCAGCACATGCTCACAAAAATCGATTGATACATGAAGTCACCACCGACAAATGCACGTTTAAGAAGGTAACAGTTGATCATATTCTCATGAAAACTCACATAAAGCGATTACCACGAGGGCGGAGCAGTCAGGGAAAATACAAGATCCCCAAAAAAAGTGAAAACCACAAATGTTTAAAACAGTTGTTGCTGATGACGGATCATCTCGGGGAAGAATATACAACGAGAGAAGAACGGCAGCATTTGCAATAGGAATGAGGGGGTGAACTTTTTTCATACGAGCCGAAGTAATCTATGAATAAGGCAATTAATAAAAACCTTTCTCTCTACTTCAGAATCCTTCGATATGGTTCATTTCGCTTCGTTTCCTCTCATTCCAATTCTGCGGGATGAGTGTGCATGATGGTCATGTACATTTAAAACGTATCAGTTAAACGGCGGCATGAGAGCTGGGGATGATGAGATGATCATGATTATCATGCATTGTTCTGTCTTTCTTGTGATTTAACGCACTCATTCGCATATCATTATCGGATCACGGAGTAACGTAAAAAGTGACTCATTCAACTGCACTTTTTAAAAACTGCTCGCAAGACGAAAATTATACCAGTTTGAGTCTTAACAGCACAGATGCAGACTTTTGTTGAGAAGAGCTCTACCGGGGATTCGCACTCCATTACTGGAAGGTTGTCGAGGACTCGCAAAAGTAATAGGATTTCGATTAACCGACCACCACAAAATGTTCAATCCTCATGAATTTTTTTCTGTATATTTCTCTCTGTGGTACTATAAACAAAAGGGTTTGCCACCCCAAGTCGAGTGAGCCTTTTTCTTTCTGACACAAACCACTACGTCCAAATATAAATAAATTGCGGATTACCCCTAAAATGGTTATTGGATCATAAAATTGCTTCCGGGAATAAAATAACACTTTCCTGCATAATATCTTATTGGCTGTTCATGTTTCTATGCCTGGTGGTATTCCCGAGCGGGTTCCTTTTTAATAAACATGCCAACAGCACAAAAGAATCCATTTACAAGAAAATCTACTTCATATGCCGCTCCTTGTCAGTTCATCCGTTTTAATGCAATTTCCATCAAGAGAGAGAGAGAGGAAGTAGGTAAAAGGGGGAAATCATGAATTAAGGAATAAAGAATAAAGGATGATGTAATGCAAAACTTGTACACATGGCCAGAAACATTATCCCTTTTCCTTCCATCAGATAAAAAGTAGTTTTGACAGTACGAGTTTGTATGACAAATCTGCTTATAGAGCACACATAAAACAAATGGCATTAGTCTGACATTGCAGTGAGTATTGTGCAACCATATCTGGATGACTGCAAGCAATCAGAGATTTTTTTGAGCTTTCAGGAACATTTTTTTCTGTCCTGTATCATATTCTATATGATAATGTGTATATGCACGCCGTTCCATAAAAACTGTTTGCTGATGGTGCATAAGTCAATAAATAAGACTAACAAACAATGAGCAGAGTGACAGACAGAAACTAATGCGACTAATGGTAATGATAATAAGGAGGGATTTCAATTTAACCACGGCTCGCCGTTCAATTTCATTTAATCAAACTTGTGACAGTACTGCATACAAAACTTCATAATTCCTGATTGTCAATCAAACAAACAATGCTCATCCCATGAACACTCTTCCTCCGAAATGAGGAAGTAGGTCAACTTTACAATGTTGATAAGTTGATATCAGTCAGTTTTGTTTTACTCTCGCCACAGACTCTGGAATCACTGCCAGCCAAACACACACTCCACAAGTGCTTTAACAGTTTGAAACCGGTAAAACTACTTACTACGTTAACCATAATATGTTCATCATTATCATCACCGGTGAGTTTGGAACAGCGATATATTCAACATCCGCCGACAACTGCAGATTTTCTCTCGACATCACACAAGCATCCCACAAACAACACACTTGCGCGCATCATGTCATCACGATATCATTCATCCTGGCTATTTATTTGTGGTAAACACACATGCATCCTCCCTCCACACACATACTCGACCACCACTCCAGCGAGAAAATACGTATGGTGGATTTCATCGGAACCGCATACAAACCAAACACCAAATTAAAAGCGTCCACAACGTCCGGCCACAGCTTCCCCGTTATGCAATCTAAGGGAGGCGAAAGGCCAACAAGCCAAATGATAAAGTGTGGCAGCAGTGGCAAAGGTAGTTTGTGGCACGCGACAAGGGATCATGATGCTGGCACATGGCACAAGCCAAGCCACGCAACACATTGTATTACCTTCCTTGTTTATAGAGTTTTACGAAACCTGATAATAGAGCATCTAAGCCAGGGGAGCAGCCGGATGAAAGTCTAAATATGACATGCACAAGAGGATAAGGAATTGGAGCAGTAAGAAATAATATGAGCAACAGCTTGCACACATCATATCATCGTCCTCATCAATTGCCATTTAATAAACAGCAGCAGTCAGATCTCCCTAATATGTATAGGGATCTCCGAGAAAAGGAACAAAAAGGACATTTAAAAGGAAAAAAGAACAAAATGCAACTGGTGTTTTCCTCGACGAGGATGATGACGAAAACAAACCTTGATTTTTTTTCTCCCCAGCAGAACACATGGAAGCAATTTCTAAAAAAAGGAGAAACACCGGGTGCGTAAGCGTGTGATGGATTTTTCGGGCACATTTTGTCTAATATGTTCTTTGGTATTTACTCTCTCAAGCCCATCCGTCCGACTCAAGGATCTTTCATTTGACCTCATCATCGGGGAAAAAAGTACCCAAATGCTGTATCACCATATGGGACACTGATGACGAAAAACACAAATGCATATGTGAGAGAGAAGCCATTGAAAAAACTTAAGCTTCTTTGCATTACCGTATGTGACCCTTTTGTGAGGAAAAAGGAAAGAAAAAGGAAACTTGATGATCTTCATGATCACAGGAGGATGATGATGGCACGGGCCAAAAACTGTCAGAGAAAAACAGTACAGTTATGAGCCGCTCAACAGGGAATAAGAGTGTACACATATATAAGCATTCATAATAACAAAAGGACCACAAATGTATGAACTCCCATTCCCATATACCACCACACAGGACCTTAAGGCCTTCGTAATCCAAGCTGACTTTACACACTCAAATGCTCACACATCTGCGTTTCTGCAGATCCTCTTGCTCACTCGAAAAGCAACAGATTTTCTAGGAGAGATCAACAAGCAACTACAAACAAATGGCTCCAAGTCCTTCTCCATAGAAAAAGGAAACCTGGAAAACATCTGCTTCTCGCCTATTCTCTAAAAGAGAAAATTTTCATTCAAAAAACTATAAAGGCTACCCAACTGGGTATTATATTTATCGAAGGGATTCAAATTCATCTTGCATTTCTCATTATATACTATGCTGTACACACACTGTGCAATGCACCTCTCTCTCTCCTCTTTAAACATCTCTCGGTGAGTTTACTTACGGTGGTGGAGAGGTGAGGTGTGCATCACACAAGTTGCATTGCTTGCACCCCTGTATATAGCTTACATTTCGGTCCTCCTTGGTCTAATTGTAAGTTTCACGTATTAAACCTCCAACACATTGAACCATTGCACTAGTGTGTACAAGACTGCAGATGCGTTACAAAAGTGGAAAGGTGTTGCTTCATCAAGAGTGGAAGTGAAAAAAGATGACTGTGTGGAGCATCTGCTGCAACTTTAGCACTGGGTTTAACAATACTGTACACATACATGGGATCCCCAGAATCATCAACACTATGCCATATGCAGAGCTCGTTGCAGTGTTGCAGTTGCACCGAGAGAAAATTATATTTTAAATAAATAAAAAAGACGGTTATGGATGATACCACTTTTGTGCAGGGGTAACTACGAGGACGAACGAAGCAACAGGAGCTTTTATGATAATTACTATCCTGGTGCATTAAATAATACCATGTTTTTTCTCAGCGCAGCAATCTACGGGAAAATGAACTCGAATATTCAACATGGGAAAGCTTGATATGCATAAATCCATACAATGAGCAAAGCAAACAGCGTTTACGTACTGTGTTTCTAATGATGATTATGATACACCCTGACCCATCCACACCTCATACACGCTCTAAAGAAAAAGTATTAGATTGCATTGACATGAGTTATCCGATTCATCAGTCCAGCCATCATCCTGTTTATTGAAGAAAAACTTATTGCTTGCCCTAAAGCATATTATAAGAACATGAGAATATCAAAGATTGAGATCAACAACACTAGAAGCACCTTTCTGCGTAAAGCATTGTAAGAGCGCATCCAGTTCAACAGGCTGTTGGAATGAATACACATCATGGAAAACGAGAAGGAGTCTCGGATAGACCACTTTTACGTGAAAGCCGAGAGCAGAGCCGGCATCAGGCCAGGTTTGAGAGGAGAGAAGCGTGCCATTAGAAACAAAAGTTGTCTTTCCAGCTGCCTCTTTTCGGCCTGCTGCTCCAGGATGCTCTAGATTTCTAGAGATTACTTCCCAATTTCATACGAGAGCACACAGTTGTTCGTCACTTTTTTTCTCCAAATGTTCAATGAGTATAGTCCTTGAACCAAGAGAAGAGCAACAGTTTACAATCAATGACATTTACACAACAATACGACAATGTGTGTAGGCAGTCAACAGGAGAAAACCACAACATCCGATCCTACCTTACGAGCCTTTGAAAGAAAGCCTTGTGCATTCTTATCATTCATTATTGATACACTTGATAACTTGAAACGAACACTTGCACATTTTCCTCTCATCTCTGCTCAGTTGTGCATGGCACGTGGCACCGGAAATGCAAGCCACATGTGTGTCGCTTGGTCAGTCCAGCTGCATGGCTGTTGAATGAGCAACAAGCATTAAACTGACTGACGCCATCATCCACTACCGGGTGCATGCCTTTGCAATCATTCATGAGTCGTGCCAGTCTCCTAGAGGAATCTTATGAATGCTCACAATCAAAGATATCATAAGAAGCCCTCCGAAAAAATCCGACATTTAGACGCGTTGCAGCATTGCAAATGCAAGTCGTGCGTAGCGTAAAAGGATAAGATGCAAGTAACCTGGATAATGAAATGAAGGAGGGTTGTAGAAATCGGAATGTCATGCTCACATCCTCTTCTGAACTGAATCAAGTCGTGTTTATTGTCGCCAGTTGATTCAGTTTGAATTTTCTTGAGATGACGCTGATTACTTTATAGAAAGACGACAAGCACGATGCATTAATGACTACTTAATTCAACCATGTGGATAAAATGTAAGGCAGAGAGGGCTGCAGCTTTTTAGTTTCGTTAATGCAACTACATTTTTATTCTTAACACTCCTTGTCGTCGTCTAGTCAATTTGCAGCAAGAAAAGCCTCGAGTCTCCTCGACGTATTATTTCCACTAGGAAAAAAGCCACCTTTTAAACAGCTCTGCTGAAACCCTTTTCGTCTATCTCCCTCTCTTCCTCTTTCTTATACTTTCTATTTTCATTGAGAATTTCCGGTGTAGCAACTCCGCGTCGTCGTGGTCGTGTACTTATGGATGGACGGACGCAGTCATACATAATCACCCAACAACTGGGGGTATAAAAAAGCGTCCACACAGTTTTATTTTAAAATATGCCTATGTGTTAAAGAACATTCCAAGTAAAAAAAATAGATAGGGTCTTATTTGGTTCTTTAGCACACATTATGATCACAGGGAAGAAGAGAGGAACGTGAACAACGTAGCTCTTCTGGCATGAAAGATGAAACGAGAGAGAAAAAAGGGTGACGCACTTCATCTCTCATCTGGAACCATTTTTTAGGGAATGGATGGATGGGGTATGATAGGTTGATGTTTTTGATGATGATGAGAAATAAAGAAGGAATGGCACAACTGCATTGCAACAACATTACACCAACCGCTTCCAAGACTTTGCCGTCGTGTCTCTCCTTCAAAAAAAAAAATGACTTCTGCTCTGCTGAATCTAACCATGATTCTACTAACTGTCATCTTGACAATCTAGAAATAAAAGTTGAGGGCTAACAAACGTAGATAAAACATAAAACAGAAGACGAGGGTAGCAAACGAGACGAGTTATTGTACATACCATATATGCGCAATAGGAATGAGTGATAATAATAATATTTCCACTCTTTGACAATAACAATGAGAAAAGAGGAAACCACAAACTGTTAGAGTGTCTAAAAGGCAAAAGAGGAGAGAAGGAGTTCCGAGGAATACAGCGGGTCATAGCTTCGCAAGAATTCATTATTATACACTAAAGCAGTCATGGATGATAATGATAAACCATCTTGGATGTCTATACACCATGCATAATGAGTACGTGTTTTATAAAAAGAAAAGATGGGGGAATGTGTGTTGCTTTTTGCTGCTGAGCATTGTACAAAAAACCTACACATCTGTCTCAATGAACGTAACGCACCAAGAAGCTTCCTGACCTGCAAATTACCGCATAAAGAAATTACAACTTTTCCAGAGATTGGAAACAGGTGCCTACCTACTCGCGCTCTTGTCATGATTGATAATGATACAAACTCATACCACCGGCTAGCTTTTTAGAGTCAACACACAATACACTCGCAATACGTAACAATAAAATATCATCACAACATAACATTTAAGACGGCAAGTCATGGCGTGAGGGAAGCGAAGGAAGTGTATAAGCCGCATAGGCACAGAGAAAAGTAACAGCTACGCCAGCTTAGGTCACGGTCAATGAATTTTCTTTAAAAAAATATATTCTTCTTCCCAATTTCCAGCAATAGAAAATCTCCAAACCTGTAGCTGTACTAAAAGTCGAATAGACTCTTTTAAGAAGGAAAGAAGGAAATTTTATTTACAAAAAAAGCATAATGGTCATCCATCCTGCTATATTCTTGAAAATTATGCTGTATGTGTGTGTGTGCAGGTGTGTTTTGTTGGTTGGTGTGTACGTTAGCGGAAATATCAGTAGTTAATGCAAGTCGAGCAAAAGTAAAGTTAGTTTGAGAGCGAAGCATCAAAAAAGTTGGCACGCACGCGCAAAGTCTTCTTGAGTGTTCACGATACATCCTAACTTTTTAAAAATGCATTTGCCTTTTACATTCTCTGGTAATTTCACGAAATAGTATCATCACATACACAAAATGAGCCTTTGCGAAATGTATATAATGAAATATTAAGTTTACATTATGGAGTGTATACTTTTAGTACACTGACCGACATGTACGTCCTGACGTGTTGTGCATGTGATTTCCATTTTCTCGACTTTACAGAGAAATGTTTTAGTAGCCCCTTCATTCAGAAATTACTTACGATCCACACGAACACATTCTCTACCTGCCACATTTTGCTTATTCACAACATTTCTTAGCCATTTCTTCAATTATTACACAAGCTCCCACCAACCATCCGTACTTCCTTCATTAAACATGCACTGCACGAGGAGTTTTTTAGCAAACATGTTCACCAAAAGGACAGGGGATGACTATTTATTTGACTGTTAAGCAAATATTCGGATAAGTTGTGAATCACACAAGACCTACTGCTAATTTTTCAATGGGGGAGATATTTTGCTGACAGAAGTTTGCAAAATACCTGACAATAGTGGACGTTACACATTTTTAAGGAATGACACTGCAGAAATAAAACTCTCAGACAAGAGGACAGATGAAAAGCAATACATGCAATGTCAGAGGAAAAAACAACTGAACGCAATTATTTTACGTCCTGTCATTCCCAGTGTGCTATGCAAACTCATTAGTTTACCAACAGCACACACATTTAAGATGCAACCTAATACGTTACCTGATAATTCTGCAATGAGAGGAAGGGACGTCTCGTAGATGAGAATAGAATGCATTTTTTAAAAACTAAACAGAAAAGCGACAGGAAATCTCAGTTTTGTGTTCCAAGACACACAGTCTCGAATACTCTTCTCATTATAATTTTCTATTGACCATGGATAACACGATGACTTGAAGCTGAAGCATAATATCGTTCTGTCATATCGTGCACATCGTATTACATTCTCGTTTGTTCAGGAGTACCAGGGACACAAAAGAAGAAAAAGTCTTTATGAGCACATATCATGGTAAAAGACAACAGCCGTCCAACCAACAAAGATGATGATAAAAAGCTAACATCCGGTGGCTAAGGTTTGGTTTAGATAGAGTTTTGAAAGAGAACATCATCACTTAAGACTAACAATGGATTTCAGGTTTGGAGACGGGGCAGTAAGTTTCTGTCTAGATCCATTGTGCTATATTGTTAAAATTCGCATCACAATGCAAAACGATGTTGCAAACGTTTCTGGAAAGTCCAAATGAAAATGAAAGTTGGGAGTAGCTCACTACAAATACATTTTTATGGCTGACATGATAATGGTAAAAATGACGAGTCTATTAGTCAAATACAATGTAGCAGCAGGAATGAACAAGACCAAAGACCAAAAAAAAGTATTACAAAAGCACTTAAATTCTATCAGCAAACTGACATGAGTAAATAGTTAATGCTTATCCCGCACCCGTTTTATTTCTCAATAGGAGAGATTAAACCTAACCAATTGAGATTGAGATGTACGAGTCGGCACCTTAAAAGTTGCCACTACTTGTGAGAAAATCATCTCCTGCTTTTGTCCGAAAAATCGACATTATTACGGTACAAAATGCACAGTTAGTTATAGTGCAAAAAACGACATTTTGAAGGATTTTGTAGTGAACCATATGATGCCTTATTTCGTGAGACCAAAAAATAAATCGTTTTTCACCCTGGACAGAAATGGAAATTTTCAGATGACAAACTCTCAGGGAGCGTAAGGCCCCCAACAGGGTCATTGTTGTGAAGCATCACCATTCTTTCGTTAAAGGCAGAAATGCTCACACACAAGATGTCTACCTATCTTGATGACTTTTAAGTCACAAGCACATACCTAAACCATTTCGTTCACCAGTCCAATATGATTTGCAGCAGCCCGTTGTTCCATTCCTTCTTTTATGCTGTTTGGCAGACCAATATGACACCAAGCCTCGACCGCTATATATGCTAGTAAAGTGAAGAAAGGTAGAGGCATGTAAAAGCTCTTGCTGGTGGTATTTTTCAGAGTTATTTCATCCAGTGCAAGTTAAATGATGTTATGCAACACACGGATGGGAAAGTCACAAAGGACCTACGAAAGTACGAACCTAAGAAGATGACAGGTATCACAACTGGACACAACATTATGGACTTTTGTCGTTTCATTCCAAGTTGTATTATTTGTTGTTATTGAGCGTGTACGTGGAATTGCAGAGCACATTCCGCATTCCCCATGTACAGAGGGTGAAATTCAGCCAACTCGAAGTATAAATCACGTAACACACAAGGTGGTTTATGACTTTGCTTCGCAGATCACAATTAGTTGTTGGTTGGTTTATGGACTCCCAAGACCCAGTATAGTATGATTATATAACATGATTTTTGTAAAGTGAAACGGATGAACCAAGATGTAACATTTCAAACGCCAAAATTCATGCCACCATTGCCACCCTCAGCAGAAAAAAACACATAATACATCTTTAGCCATTCAAGGGTGACATAAGTCCAGCTCATCTTCAACAGCTTCAACAATAGAAAATCGATATAATAGAGTAATAAATTTTTAAACGAACCTGCAATAAACCCGTCTGTCTTCTGGTTCGCTGTTTGGCTCATATAAAGGATTCATCCACGCGGCGGGTTGTCCTCGTCAAATGCAAACTGACTTATGAGAACTATGGGCAAGAGTAGCCTCCTCAGGTGGGATAATCTTAAAGGACCTGCTGGCATCATGATTATTAGTTGTCTCATGTTCTCTAGGAAAAGGTGACTTCTTTTTCGTGTAGCAGGGATTAGAGAAGAGGTGACTTTTAGAGGAAGGTGAGTGACAGAGTGACAGACGCGGATGGACAGGAAGTGGATAAAGTGAACAGAATATGGGGCGACTAATTACCTGTACAGAAGAGAGAAATACCATGTATGAAAAAATATGCAACAAGTTTATTACTTGTCCATCAAATTTTATATGGGAACTCACACACTCTTTGATATACTCAGTTCACTTACGTGACACTTTTATTGACAAGACTTAATCCTTCAAATGATATCTCCATCTCTGATGAGGGCTTTCTGCGTGTGGGAAGCAATTGTGACTTTTGATCTGAGTAGGTCCACTTTTGCTTATTATTTTTTGCTGTCAAAATTCGATAGCTTCATCGTACAGGTTTACCAGAGCCAATCTACAAACTTTTCCCAAGCTATTGTTGTTTGCTCACACACATTGGAACACTGAATACACAGCAGCAAATACTTCAGGTATTTCAGAAATTCACGTTCTGCAGAGATATATACAAACCACATGATGGAATTGCAGATAATGTGCAGTAAGCATAGTCAAGTGACAATTTAACTCCTCTCCTCCCAAAATAATCCTATCGGAAACTTGCTCACCGTCAGTCAGACGTAAAATCTTTCTTTGAAAAGCAAGTTCACACGACCAGCAAGTGGCAAGCTTTACCAAATACAATGGAGATCATTAATACAAAGTAGTGCAATGACTCCGGCATTGTGGAGGATATATGCTCTTTTCCATTTTCCAAGATAATCACGCAGCCTGCTTAAATGGTCTCCTCCCTCCAAGGTGTCCACACATCATTATTATCCTGATAATCTGTAAAAAGACATGTCAAAAACACCCTGTAATTATTACGGAGGCATATTGGACACCACCTTCCTTGAATGAGACATGAGCATGTGCACATTTGGGATCGTCGACGACACCACTGAGTCGGGTGACAATCATATTATCCTAAGTATTTATACACCAGAAAGTCGGGGAAGTTTGCAAAGAAAGGGATGGATTTTTTCTTCAGTTCTTCTAATCCATTTTTCTTTTCTAGTCGTAAGAATAGGGGACAATGCAAGCAATTATTAGTGTGAACCACCTGAAGCGGCAAAGTTTTTTTCATGATTTTCATAAGATCGACGGCAGACGCTTTTTTTAACGAAACTCGTGCATTATAGGCATGACTGAGTATTATTTTAACAACAGACTTTACAACTTAGAAATGTGATTTCTTGCTATTTCGAAATAATTTCTGTCACAAATTAGCACATTTGAGTGAGTACTACACTACATTGCTCATGTGTGCCTTTATCACCGAATGCCGATGTGTATATGTATATGATTTCGACTACTAACTTTATCTGCGGCAGCAAAGGCTAATGAACTGAAACTGCACAAAATAACACGATACATCAAAACAAAAAACATTCACGTGCATTAATTTCAACCCAAAACAAGCTTTGTGGAATGCACTATAAAAATAAAATCTACTTTTTTCGGTTCATAGGAAAAACACACGAACGGAACGCCTGAACATTTTGACAGCGTTTGACTTATTACATTAAAACTGCTGCTAATTTTAGTTTAATGGGATCCTTTTGACTAAAAATCGACAACTAATCACTAGAACACATTACACCACAGCTAATAACTAATTCCTCACAAAAGTCAACGGCGAGTGTATTTCATAAATGTACTATGAGACTCACGCGATATTTAAATGCCCAAATATCCTGCTAAATCTTTTGTTTCTAAGTTTCTTCAAAAAATGTATGCAATATACAAATGCCGGCTAAACGTGGGGGGTCACCAGTCATATGTTTTTCATTCATCTCATCAATCAAACATAAGCTACAGCCATATGATTCGAAGTTTACATAATACAATACATTTACCCACCAATAACATCTCACTGAAGGAAGTGGTGTATGATGATTTGCAAATGTTGATACACATTTTTATTACCGTGATATTATATCCATTAGTAAATCCGCAAGCAGTAAATTTTCGACTGGTACTAGTAGGACGTGATGAATTCTTCTTAAATGGCGAAACACTGTGACACTGTCAGCTAATTAGTAAACACTTTAATCTGAACATAAGTATTACTTGGGATAAATTCGTAATGTAAACTTGGTTAAACTTCCCTACTTTAGAAACTAGTGGTGCCATAATTCGTGCAAATTTGGATAAAGAGCTAGATAATTTAATAATAAACATTTCACATACACTTTCGTTACTGTTTCCTCTGCATAAAGTTGATTATCTTAAGAAATGCATTTATCGATGTGTGTGGTATGCAAACGCAAGTTTTGGATTTCTTTCTGGAGACATGTATTAACTCACATATATACCTTTTTTGACATTCGTATTAGGTATGTATTTTCAGCTGTTATGTACACTAAAAAAATTACTGTCCTTGCTTCAACATCATGCTTGATGATGGGACTTAACTTTCCAATTTCCTTTTGGACTTCAGAGTCGATAATTTAAATCTGTTTTGAATATCCACAACCTAATGTAGTAAGCCGAGGTTCCTCAATTAGGTTCCCACTTTCACACTATTGTTACAGCTTTATGGCACAAGGCACAATCCACTCTTGACTTTTCAGATGTTCGGCGATACTTAATGTTATGATCTTACTTGATTCAAGTATAACTCTTCCAATTTGAATAATTAAAAACTTCATGTAGTCGAGATCGACATTCGACAATGTACGCGCCAGCTACTAATATATATGAACTTTTGCGAGAGCCTAAATTTTTGTATTAATTTAGCTGTACAACCGAATATATTTTTGAGGATATGCCACTGAAATTGTATAAAAAATATCATTATCATCACTGGCGGTCTGTCAATCAGAAATTCGTTACTGCTGCGCTTTCTTTTCATTTAGCCATCAATCATGTACATGTATTCCTTTTGCTAGACTGCTGTTGTGAATGTGTCGACTATTGCGCCATCTTTGTATATATTCGTAAAATACTTGTGGTAAGTTCTTTGTTTCGTGCAAGAAGAACGGTTTGCTATGTAGCTAGAGCCACAATATGAGTCGATGTTTGGTTGTTTCTTGTTTGAGCAACTACAACTGGAGAGCTATGACACGAGCAACCTTCAAACCGGAGAAGATATAGGTCACCTGGCCAGCGTGTTCCAGTGAACGAGTGAACTCGGCTCAATTGGCATTTATAAGGAAACGAATTATGGATTTTTTCATAGCAATGCAATATGGGAATGTAAATGTAACTATAATTCATGTGGTATTCGTAGGAATGTTTGGTTTGACGAAATCAATGTGAGAAATTAAAATGTATTATATATTTATATGAGAGCTGAGTATATGAGGGCATTTTTGTAGGATATAATAGCATCTTTAGGTTTTGGGAACCTTGGGGTTATGGTTAGAAGAATAATCGATAATGGACATTTGTAATTTAAAAGATCGATTTTTACTCAATTTACACCCGATTTCTCTGCGACTAATCAGTCATAAGTTTAAAACTTATAATCAACTTTGATAATCTATGTTTTGTTTTGAGACTAACATATTTCTTGACTTTGTAATCGTAAGCACTTTCTTTTACACTGGCTGACGTTGGCATTACCGATACATTTACATACTTCATTTTTTTAAACATCCTAGGATGTCCATGAAATCTTTTTAGATGAATCAAATTGGGCCAACCTTTCAATAAAATATTTAATTTCAGATACGGGAGTAATGGTTATACGGGGAAGTTGAGTAGAGAGAGGCATGGGAAAAAAATTGACTACAATGTAATGAAATATTTACTAGGCCTTAAATTCCTGGTGATAAATATTTCAACTTTCAATGATGAACGATACCAATTTTAGCAGCTTGTGCTTGCCGCACGGGACTGGTATGAGAAAACAAAGAGAATTTGAATCATTAGTTTATAGGTATATGTGTGAGAAAGCAGTTAGCTCGCTGTGAACGCTTGGAAATTTGATATAATTTTGGGGTAAGGACAGTCACAGTTTTTTGTGACAGACCTAATAAATATGTACGTTGAATTTCACTTGTTCAATGATTTTAATTTATGTCATTCGCGTAAGATATTGAATAATAAAAATCGACCTCCGGTTTTCTTTATAGTTTGTAAAATAAGGATTAATTTAAGTATATTAGTAATAAATATAAATACCAGGAAAAAAACCATAAACCATAGATATAAA
>JAHZNA010002962.1:0-27087 GCA_027743935.1 Sinodicranocentrus sp. ZH6 | reverse complement strand
GTCGAATTCCCCGTTAATGCTTTAGTGAATGCCGAAAAATCCATGTGTTCGGTACTTATACTCGATTTTATATAACGAGATAAAGAATAAGCGTAATTCCGTAAGGGTGATTTGCGTATTGCACCTTGTTGATGGACTGAACAATGCCTTAAAGTGCGCTCAAGTCTGGATCATGGTGACTTTTTAAAGTCGGTTTTATGACTCCAGATTTTCATTTGCATGGGGCTGGCCTGTCTATCTATGTTAATATGTTTGTCTAGGTGAACGACGCAATATGACGCAACCACAATGTTTGAATGCAAAATTTTCGTGCAGTAACAGTGGAACATGGAACAAAGCTTCCTCGGGATGTTGTTGTAGTTCAGAATGGAATCTGCTGAGGTCTCCATTTTATTAAATTCACAATAACAAGTATAATTATTTTCTCTCGATGTAGGAATTCTTGTAAATTTGTTATATATACCTATAAAATGATGAACATATGTGTTTGTATGCAATATAATATATTTACCAATATCGTCTCGTCGTCATTCATCTTTTCTATTATTATTACCCGCAGAAAAAACCAGGTAGTAGGAATTAATTATGAAATGAGGAAAACACTTAAACCAAAAAGGTATATATTTGATAAAACAGTACAGATATAATTTAATCATATTTGCGCTACATGGTTTATAACAACACGCGCAACTGGAATCCGAGGTTAAAGTCCGGCATACATAAAAATAACTCTTTCTTATGGCTAAGTGTAATAAGAAATAATATGGTGGTTTACATTATCTCTTGTCTGCTTAAACATTTTTTCTATCATCAAAATGTGGAGTCTTACTATACACAACATCTTTGCTTTACTAAATCTACATACTTCCGCTAGGGTCACAGGTAAATTACATGTTCCATCAAAAAATTATAATACGCTATGTTATGTATATAAGTATATTGTATATATTTTTAATATGTATTTTCCGTAAACTAATTAGGAATACACACAAATTTTTTAGCTTTTAGTACTCTTTCTTGCTACTTTTTTCTGTATATATGTACTTGTTACTTTACAGTAAATGTATGTACATGTTTCGACAATATAGTCACTGATGGATTTGCCCGTTTTTCTTCAAAATAACATCTTAAAAACCAAAACGAGTGAGGAACACCACTCGCTCAAAACCTTAACTTTCACCAAAGTATACATTTTACTATACCATATATGTCTGACTGTCACCTACTCACTAGACACTCATTCATGAAAATGTGACTAATAAATTCTTTCTCTCTAAAAATGTACATAGTATAGAAAAGCATCGTCAAACTTGAAATGCTTGAATTATGTGTTAACGCTGTAGTGACATTATGTAAATATTATCCAAGTTTTACATTGCGTAGAATAAATTCGTATTCTTCTGTAAAATTGATAACAACCATTTAAACATTTCCACTGCTGGGTAAAAATCTCAAGAGTTAATTAGAATGCATAGATTTGGCAATGACATTGTTGATGAAATGCAGTGTAATAGTCGGTAAAATTTTAATTTTTATCCATCAAATTTAAACGCCTCGACCTAATTTCGTCTGCCAATGAGAATACTAATTAAAACGCCATCGGCAAGCTGTATTTTTCAAGTCTCCATCCCTGAGGGATTTTTGTTACTCTGCCCTACAACAGTTACTGGTTACTTTAGATTTTTAGGCTAACCTCTAACGTTTGTATCAAGTACATATTTTTGTTGATGGGTCATATTATAAATCAGATGTATAGAACCAAGTTAGCAACTAGATTGAGCAATTGAGCTTTGTTTTTGTAATTGCAGTATCATACCAAAATGCAGAATAAGATAGGCATAGCATAACCTGATTCTTCAACAAATTCCAAACCCATAAACTACTCCGTACATACACACGACACAGTAATCATGACCACTACACACTACTAAATTGAATTTGTCCATATAGATTCCAAACTTTACCGCTTAAGATTGATTAGGTATATTTGCATGTTCCAAAGCCTATAGGATACTGAACCGTACATAACTATATATCTATCCGCACGCAGACACTCGTCTCACAAAACTACTTCTTGTAACTACCAACTAACAGCTACGATAATTTTTATTTTATTTTAGAGTTAAACATTCTAACACGATTTCACACAGAGTATACATGTTTATAAATTTTAACAAGATTGATAACAATATTAAGGAGTTATTTTTTCTATAATAATGAACCTGTATCACATGGAATTTCTTTTACGATGAACGTTGAAGTTATAAGAATGAATACTGTTTGGATTTTCCAATATCATATTTAAAAGTACAGAGTTACTTATAGCAGGACTTGATTTATAGTAAAATTTTTACTTGCTATTTTGCGTAAAACGAATTCAAAAAAGATGTGTAAAGACACTGCAAGAGGTTCTCGAAAATATATAGTTGCACATTTGTTTGTGGAAAAATGCATTTGCATTTATCTACGTTTACAAAGAATGTGTTTATAAAATCTTTCGTTAATTGTTTTCGATGTTTTATTAACTATACTTCTTTACCTGTAACTTTCTGGCAACACCTTCAAGTTGGTTTTGCTCCAATCTCATTCTTTGAGATATTCGCAGGGGTGGAATGGAGCCATCAGGATTCGATGGTAAGGAATCTCGTGCGACATTCATACTTCCAGAAACAAAATGCATTTGTACGGCTGCACTGTCGTTCTTTAAAGCTAGTAAGCCTTGCCACATGATTGGATAGCGCTGGAAATAGTCAAAATGGTTCACCATATTTTATTGGCATACTTAAAAAATGAACTGTTTTGTAAGTTAAAACTCAATATCCTTCGCATACCTGTAGAAGATGCAAGAGTGAATCTCCCTGAAGGTTTGCATCATTTGAAATATTGTGAACTGATGGACTTCTGATTCGGAACGGTGGATCTAAAGGCGAAGATGTTCCTTTGGGCCTTTCTCTTTCTTGCTCCATTGCTGCAGCTGCGGCAGCGGCAACAGAAATAGCCATGCTGTCGTATTGTTGCAAATAAGATGGAGAGTGAGTGAATGGTCGCCCATCAAGTTCAGCATACATATTAGAGATCGCCTGACTGGTAGGATGTTGCTGCTGTGGAAGGCCCGACGTTTGGTACAATTGCCGTTGACCTGGGAATACAGCACCCACAGATGGTGAATCTGTCCCTCTCTGGTCATTACCATGAGGTGATGTGAGGTGCGGTGGAATAATGTGCACTATAGGTCTGTCTACTACTGTAATCATACCAGGGCCTTTGGGAACTTCCGTTGAAACTAGAGGTTTCGCATCCAATAGGATGCCTGGCTTATCATGCCTTATAGTGAATCCCGAAGGCTGATGGCCGATAGAGTGATTAGTTGTGATGTAGTGAGATGTAAAGGAAGTTGGCATATCTGGTTGAGTTGAAATGTAATGTGGACCATCAGAAGCCAAACGCCCTTGACCGGTAATAATACGCATGTCCCCCTGTAAATGTAAAGTAAGTTTATCAAAATCCCGTCATCAGCAATCAGCACATCTGTATACAACTAAATGGAAGTTGAGACTAGATGACAAAATATAACTCAAAAAAACAGAAAAAGTCGACAAAGTGCGGCTAACAGCCAAAAACAAGAAAAGTTTCTCCTACGTTAGAATCGTACTTTTCGAGTCATTAAAGTAGAAGTGGTAGGTTGTGCGTGATTATTATTAGATAATACATGGGATGTCAATGTCATCAATTCAATATCATTTCTTCCATTATTGGATTTTGTATCTGATACGCTATTATTATTAGACGACTGTGTCACTAAATCCAATGGTATGCAAGAAGAATCCTATGATACGAAATTGAGCATGTGTATTTTTACAGTTGAAACCTATTTACAACAGATAAAGAAGAAAATCACTTACCCCTGGTGTTTCATAACCCGGACGATGTGCTAGACTTCTTGGTTGGTTTGCATGCGCAGTTGGTAAAAGTTCATGAGGTAACGGAACACGTCCCGGTTTTGGACTATGGGCAGGCGGATGCATAGAGCCACCATGAATTTCTACTCTCTGTGGTTGCGACAGTCCAATAAGTTCCTGATTAATCTAAAAATAAATATAACATTACTAAGCTGTACATTTACGACAGTGGCATTTAAGACCACGTAATTTGGAATCAAACTTACAGCTGTCCGTGTGCTGAGTTCCATCGGGTCGTCTTTTCCAGTGCTCAGACGAATGTTTCCTTCAGCACTTCGAAGAAACGCCTCTTGCAACGTTCTATGTTGTTGCTGCTGCTGTTGTGTCATTGGTATTGCTGCACTGGGCGAGCTAACAACAGTTCTGATGAGGTACGGTGGTCCTGCAGGTACTGCACCAGGCGTTGAGGTAAGAACATTAGGAATCGATTGCATAATAGCAGACTTCCGTTGCTCTTCTCCAGCATTTATTTTTGTGACTGTCGTGGCCATTGGTATTTCAGGTAGATGAACAAGTTCAGGCTTTCCTGCTTGAGAAACTGGGATTTGTATTGGCCCAGGAGTGTGCCGTGAATTGGGCCGCGGAGACTGCCTCTCTTGTGGTTTGTTGGTCGTCAACTGAAGTATTTGCTGCTGCTGATGGTGGTAAATTACGGGTGAATTGCCCGTTGTCACATATACACCTCTACTAACTGGGGGAAGACATGGAATAACCGTCGGCGGTTGTCCGTGATTGCTGACTTGAATTCCTGTAGGAGATGAACTTGCCGAACTGGAGACGATGGTAGTTGTAACTTTGGGGCTATGTGACGATGGGACAGTGTATGCAGCTGCAACTGGTCGATGCATTCCAACTCCTGTAGATGACAGCGACTGTGGATGTGCAACGAGTGTCTGCTGTTGAGGAGCTGGTATCGACAACGGCATGCGTGGCGGAGGACCTTGAGCCTGAAACGTATAAGGGACTGGTTCATTTTTTTTCCTAAGAAGCTGTTGCTGTTGTTGCATCATCTGTTGATGTTGCTGTTGAGCCAAAATCGCCGTTAGGCCTTCATGCTTGGGTAGTATTTGCTGGTGGGGAAGTAGTGGTGTCGGATGATTCTCCATAGGTGACCCTCTATTAGCAACGTCTCGTTCCATTACTCTGCTGATAACTTGAGTCTGGCGATTTGGTAATTGTATTTGAGGCAACTGGTGCAAAAGCCCTGGTTGGTTAAGTCTGGATTGGGGGTCATGAATCTGACCTAAAATGGGAACGTATTGGCCTTCCTCAGAGAGAATCATCTGCGTCATTGTTCCAGTTTCCGGATCAATCAGCGTTTCTAACTTTTTACTATCCTTGGCTTTTGAAGGATCTAAGTTAGATGCTGTTATCACTTTATTAATTTTTGGTGGTTGAGTGTCAACCTGATGACCGCCTATGACGCCCAATACCTGAGCGGTTCCGTGTCTTTGAGGTTCCGGTCTTCCTACGACACGATTAACTGATGCATTCTCATCTGGAGAGTCTTTGCTTCTTGAGCGGGATCTTCGTCCGGGACGCTGTGCAGGTTGGATAGTAATTGGAGCGGGCATAGGAGGATCAAATGGCAAAGGATCTCCACTGTTCGATTTTCTAATTACTGCTTCAATTATTTCATCAATTGTGCTTCGACTCATAGCCAGAGGAGTAGGCGCGCTTTTTGTAACAACTGGAGATACTGATGTAGGCGGTACCGTAATTAGACTGATTGGTGGGGGTGGTGACGTAATCTTTGTCGAACTTGGGGCAACAGATTTGGCAACAGGCTGCAGAGTTGGTGATACAGCTTTGGAAACAGGTAGTGGAGCTGGCGCTACAGTTTTAGGAACAGGTAGTGGAGCTGGCGCGACAGTTTTAGAAACAGGCAGTGGAGCTGCTGATACAGTTTTGGAAACAGTTATTGGAGCTGGAGATACAGTTTTGGAAACATGCAGTGGAACTGTAGATACAGGTTTGGAAACAGGTAGTGGAGCTGGCGCTGCAGTTTTAGGAACAGGTAGTGGAACTGGTGATACAGTTTTGGAAACAGGTTGTGGAACTGGTGATACAGTTTTGGAAACAGGTTGTGGAACTGGTGATACAGTTTTGGAAACAGGTTGGGGAACTGGTGATACAGTTTTGGAAACAGGTTGGGGAACTGGTGATACAGTTTTAGATAGTTACAGTTTTGGAAACAGGTAACGGAGCTGCGGATACAGTTTTGGGAGCTAGTAGTGGAGCTAGGGAAACATTTTTGAGAACAGGCTGTGGTGTTGGGGAAACGTTTTTGGAAACAGGCTGTGGAACTGTGATTTGACTTCCTAATGGTTTCTCTACTATAGCCGTTACTATAGAAAGTGGTGGGTAAGTCAACGATGTTATAACGGTGGAAATCGCCGATGTCGGTGTAGTAGCAGTAGATGCTACCACTGAGGGGCCGCTAGGAAGAGAATTGGAAACTGAAACCACTGGCGATGGTAAGACGAGTGGCAGAGACGTTTGCAGTGGCAATGTCGCAGTTAGTTTCTCAGGTTCTGGAGAGAGCTGCTTTGGCAATTGCACGGGTAATACCGGAACTGGTGGACTTAGCAATTTTGGTTCCGGAGCGGCAGGAGGCACAGGTACTTGAACGACAGGAGATTTTGCGGGAGGTGATATCATAGGTGGTGTCTGACGAGGATGGCTTAACCGTGACTTTTCAAACCGTTTGTCATCATCAGAATCGTGGAATTCATACACGTCTCCTGCTTTACTTGAAAGAGTCTCTTCGGAAACCGCTGGAATTGACACCTTAGGAGCAGGTTCCACAGTTGCTTCTAGCTTCTCTTCCGACTTGTTCTTCGCTTCGGTCGCATCAATAGATACCTCATCAAATGCAGCTTCCTGGACATTCTCTATGCTCCGTACTTTTGATTCAATGGTTTCTTCAACAACAGTAGTAAGTTCTTCCAAACTGTCTTCAACGTCACCTTCATCAATCTGGAGTTCTTTAGGAGATTTGATGTCATCGCACGACCATGGATCTGGCTCATCTCTGATTTCATCCTTCTCGTTATCATCACTATCACGAGGAGGAATGGCAGCTATAGCGGATTCAATTTCATTCTTACTTTCAGTCATCTGAATTGGCTTCGCATCTTCTATGATTCTCAACCTCGGTGGTGAATGTACTGTAACAGCTACAGCGGGAGTAATTGCCAATGGCTTCTCTGTTTCATTCGCAGAAACACGCGCATCTTCTCCATCGTCTGCCTCCTCGTCGATTCCCAATGTTTCCAGAATAGTTGCGACTGCAACGTCCGTCTCTTCCTGTGATATTGTAGCGTTATCTTTCGGAATCTCATCTTTTACCACATCCTCCTCAGGATTTGTGGATTGTGGGGTGGGAGACTTTCTTTCGAGCAACACAATACTTTCAATCGCTTTATCTTGCTCGACCAAACTGTTTAGCTTTTTCTCTTCATCTTCTTTTATTTTCCATTCAGTATCAACCTCATCTGGATTTTCTCTAGTAGAGTCCATGTCCTGCTCATCGGCTGACGCTCTAATCGCATCTGTGATTGCATCTGTGATTTTGAGCTTCTCATCGTCCTCATCTTCATCACTTGAAAACATTTCGATCATTTCCTTCTCACACTCCTCCATGTCTCGATCTGTCTTAACCACTGGAGGTGGCAGAGGGGTGGGAGCTCTGATGGAAATTTCAGGTACAGGCTCTGGCTCGGCAACGATAACAGGAGGAGATACGGATGAAGCTTTATTACTGGGCACAAAGGAACAATCGATTTTCAACTCGGAAACAGGGGAAGCAGCAGGAGAATTGAACAACGCATCGTAATCAACGCTTTCCTGCTTAACTTTAGTGGTAGATTCTTGTTTACTAGAGCTAGACTGAGATGACAAAGGGGTGCCTTCATGCCCAGACCCTCTCTTTGACCGTTTCTCTTTGTGATGTTTCTTCTTCTTCTTTTCTGAAGGTTTTGCGGAAACGGGTGGTTGAGGTGGTGTGGCATGCGTACTTGCGACTTCTGATTCTTCCAAACTTGCATGCGATTCACTTCGAGAGATGGAGGGAATAAACGGACCTTTGTCATGAAAATGACGGGTCGTCTTAGACTTTTTGCTGATAGCCGTGGCATCTTCACAAGCACTAGGAGTAGATAATACAACTGTGGGAGTTTTCGGTCGCTCATGATCAGATTCTCGTACTTCCTCAGATTCTGAACTGGAGGTCACTGATCCAAATAGTTCTTCCATTGTAGCACCTGATTCTCGCTTATCCGGAACATGGCTTCCGCCATCCCCACTTGCATCACCAGAATTATAATACTGCTTCTTGGTTTTCAATGAGCTCTTATGACTACGGTGCTTTTTCTTATTTTTATTCTCCTTGTCTTTATCCCGAGACTTGCTTGGTTTTGAAGTTTCTCTGTCTTTACTCTTCTTTTCACGGTTAACTGGCGGTGCAACTGGCTCATCATTTTCAGAAGAGTCTGTTGAATCAAACAGAGATAGCTTGCGTGGTTTTGTTTTGATGGATTTTTCTTTACTTTTGGATCGATGGGAAACTTGTGAATGTGTCACAGGGTGAGGTTTGTGTGGATTCTGATGTTCTACATCACTACTATCTGAGTCTGAGTATATGTTTTGTGGGTTAAATTTGGGCTGATGATTCGGTAACTGATCACTAAAGCTAACAAATGATCGCGATTGTTTTGAAGAGGTTGATGTTGTTGATTTCTTACGCTCAATATTCTCAAGTTCTGAGTGACTTTCATCTGATGACTTCGTACTACCAGAAAACGACATGTTGTTACTTGATCCTAAGGAACTGATTTGATGACGACCACTGCTACTGCTCAATTTTTTCTTTTTCTGTTCTGGGGGATGGGAAGTACTGGCAGGAGAATCATCATCGGAATGAGAAAATAACGTTGATGATGAATACATGTTGGACCTAGTTGGAGATTTGTTATAGCGTTTAATTCGTTTCCTGTCCTTTTCATCGTCCTTTCTACTGGATTTATTTTTTCTTTTCGATTTGGATTTTGTACTGGTCGTGCTACTGAGTTTTGTCTGGTCTTCGTTATCAGACGAGTGGGCTTTTTCAGAATGATGGTCGTGATGCCTTCGACGATGTTCATCATATTCATTAGCTGCATCGACTAGTGACCCCTCATCAGACGAAGAGTTTGTCATGGACTTTCGTTCTTCAATGGAAGTTGACCTCTTCTTCTCTTCCCGCTTCGCCCTGAGTGGTTCAATGAGAGTTAATGATATAATTTATTGCTAACGAGTTTTATTTTGTAAATATTTTTTTACGTGAATGATATGCATACCTTGACTGCTTTAACTTGTTGAATGATTCAGAAACTTTCTCCTGTTTTCTTTTCTCCTCTTCTTGTTGCTTCTGCTGGGCAGAAGTGTTTTTGCACGCACGGTTCGAACGTTTCACCTTGTCATACATTGATACATAGTAGTCACTGGTATCTAAAATTACGTCAAATATAGAATGATGTTTCTTTTCCTCCTCTTCGTCATCTGAAAAGTAATTAAAACAAAGCCTCTCATTAAAAGATGTTACAAAATTACGGTAATGACAACTATAAGCAGCATAAATGTAAAGGTAATCACTAACACCACTCACCTGTGTCGGTAGTACCGCTGTCCTCAACAACTAGCCTGCGTCGCTTTTTTGGCTCTTTTTTCCTATTCTTTGACTTTTCTGAATCACACAGTCCTGTACCTGAGTCACCCCCGCCTGATTTATGTCGATCTCGTTTTCCTTCTGACTCCTTTCTTTCAGATCTTTCTATTTTAATACTTCTTTCAGAGGCTTCAAACGCACTAGATGACTGCATTAGTAAATCATTATCATCACCATCAGTGTCCAATGCGCTATTTGAACGCTCTGGTTTCGGTTTTTCTCTGTCTCTCCTAGAGGATTTACTTTTACCGGATGTGTCCTTAGATTTACTACTACTGGAGCTGCTGTGACTAGTATGGCTGTGATGCTTGGATACCGATTTGGAACTGCTATTTTCCTTTCCAGAACTTTTATCTTTCTCTTTGTCCTTCTTGTGAGAATTTGAGACATGTGAATCTTGCTTGTTGTGAGTTGAACTGGAGTGACTCTCCGTTGAGCTTCTAGATTTTTGTACCTGATTATGGCTATGATGTTTAGAAGATGAGCTACTAGTGGAGGACTTGGATTTATGGTGATGATCTCTTTCTTTGCCATCTGATTTCTCCTTTTTTACATCGGAACTTGTCCCCTGACCAGAAGCTATCGAACTTGAACCACCTGAACTTTTATCGGACTTATGAGTAGTCTCTTTCTCTGGACGTTCTTTCGAAGAAAGTTTATCTCGAGTTTCTTTGGTACTCTCCCTAGAGTCCTTCACGCTTTCCTTGGGGTCTTTAGTTGGCTCCCTAGAGTCCTTGGTGCTTTCCCTCGACTCTTTCGTCTTTTCTCTAGACTCTGTTATACTCTCCCGAGGCTCTTTCATAATTTCTTTTATCTCTTTTGCACTCTCCCTTGACTCTTTCACGCTATCCCGAGAGTCCCTTCCACTTTCCCTAGATTCTCGGATGCTCTCCCTGGATTCTCTTGCACTTTCTCTCGGGTCGCGTGCACTGTCTCTAGATTCCCTTGTACTCTCTCTCGGGTCTTTCATGCCATCTCTAAAGTCTTTAGCACTTTCTCTGGAATCTTTCCCACTCTCTCTGGAATCCTTTGCAATGTCTCGAGAATCCTTAGTAACATCTCTATGCTCTTTTGCGATTTCTCTGGAATCTTTGATTTCATTTGCTTTTGATCTATGATGGTGATGTTCTTGGTGGCTCCCTTCCTTCTCCATCTTGCTTTTCTTACGATCTAAAATTGAATAAACTTTTTAATAAAATTTCTCAATAATTAATTAGCCAAATAAAAATGAGTTGATACCTATTGTTTTGTTGACAACTTACCTTGTTCATTCTCTTGTGAGCTCAATCGACGCTTGGTTTTGCCACTTTCTTTATTGTCCTTGTCACGCTTGTGAGAATGAGATTCTTTTGAATTGGAGGTTGAATAGGAAGTTCTATCACTACTGGCATCTCTGTGATCTTTGTCCTTATCTCTTCGTTCCTTTTTAACATGGTGACTACTACCGTGGTGCGATTGTGAATCATCATGTCTATTCCCGGACTCACCCGAGTGTGACGTACTAGATTTAGATTCCTTCTCTTTTCTTTCCTTTCTTTCATCTTTGTCCTTTCCGGATGATCTAGAAGACGACGTGGAACTTCCTTGATTAGAATGAGATTCGTTTTTCAAACTGGAAGAACCTGACTGGTGACCACCACTACCGCTTGAAATAGGAGTCGATGACCCACTGGATCTTCTCTTTTTGTCTTTGTCTTTCTTAGAACTTTCCTTGGATGTGTTGATTACCTCGTTTCTAGAGGTTAGTAGTTGTGTTTGAACGCTGGCAACTACAGCTACAGTTGTTTCTTGGTGGACTGGTTGCACTTTCGAACTGATCTCATCCTTTAATGAGCTCAGTACATTTTTCTTATTGATTAGTGTATTATTTGGAGTTTTACAACTTGGCACAACTGCCTCTTTTGATTGCACTTTATCTTTGAAACTGTGTGAGGCATGTGAATCAGTACTTCCCTGTTTGTCTCGGTTCCCCTCACTTGACTCACTGAACTTTTCCCCATGAATTGCATGTTTGGAAACCCCAGATTCCACTGACACAGTCGAGCTAGCAGAACTAGGAGTGTCTACACTAATTCGACGTGGTGTTGATGGACGAAGGCTCTCAGCTGAGATGAGTGATTCAGTTGTATGACTACTGCTAGGAAAAGTAACTTGAAATCCAGGATTTACCCCAGACGAGCTTTTCCTAGATTCCAAGCTTAGAGATCGTTCCACAGCACGAGGTCCATTGTTCTGAAGAACGGAAGCAATAAGTGATGAAGCAGTGGAACTGACCGCAGGGTGTGGTTGCGTTGCGTGAGTACTTGTTACAGGATGAGTGTGCAACGGCTTTTTGCTAACCACTGAACTCATATCCGGTTTAGCAATGGGCAGGGTAGTTGTTAGCAAGTCCATAGGTGTTTTCAGGGAATTTGGTAGGGATGGAGGTGATGTTGTTAGTTTTGTACTGCTGGAAGCCAAAATCTGTGCTCCCAATGGACCACCGGGCTTATTGGGACCTGTTGAGCTCAACGCCTTTGGTGCAGTCAGTCCAAGCGATCGAACTAATTGCGACGCGACGTTTGCATTGAGATCTTTCACCTTATCTGGAACACTCTTCCCAATAATGGCACTGGAAAGACTTGGTGAATAACTTGGCGAAGAGCATAGAGATTTTGGAGTTGGCGCGCCATTAAAACTGCCAGCGGGAATACTACTAATGGGTGAAGATAACGGAGGTGCACAATTACTGTTCACAGCTAGAGGCGCTGCTTGCCCTAAGAACGGTGCTGAGGAAGTGGAGGAACATGATGTGGATCGCGATAGTGAGGGCAACTTCCAATTCGTAAAGTTGACAAGCCTTTCACAATCTTCATCAAAAATAGTTTTCTTGGCTAACACTGTCCTTCCAATATCGGAAGTTCCAGTGTAATGAGGAATGGTTTGCTTAAGTTTGTCAATCAGAGAATCTTTGTTACTACTACCACCATTCATATCCTGATTACTGTGTAGTGGGGAATGTGACACGGGTGTATGTTTCAAAATCTTCCTGTTACCATCCCAAGTGTCATACTTCTCACACAGATTTTTCACCCTTTGCTCAAGCGAATCTGTAGTAGGTGAATGTCTTGGAGATAATCCTCCCTCGGAATCCGAGGAAAATCCCGCACCACTTGCACATTCGTCGTTTTCTGCCACCTCACTTTTGACTGTTACTTCTTGTACACTTGTCACTTTTTCTGTTCGAACGTCACTTGATACAGCACCGTTACTGATGTCATCAGTACTTTCCCTTTTCACAATAACTCCGGCAACACAAAAGATGGAAGTATTTGAATTTTCTAAAACATTTGTACTTGATTTGGAATATGCTGGAGTTTCCGAGGACTCGGTTGAAGGGGAAAAAATACTGGTATCGTTTGTAGACGATAACATCACAGAAGAACTCGCCCCACTTGATGGAGAGATAGTTGGACTCACACTCACCAACTTTTTTGTAGTTTGACAACTACCAGTAATGTTACTTGAACTGGACTTTAAATCTTTAGAAAGATCTGCGCTTTGTGATTTAGCATTAAGTTTAGGGAGTTCAGTAGCAAGAGTAGGTTCACCTTTAGACTTTTTTGTTGGGACAGGTGGGTCGGATTTTAAACTCGGGGATATTACCGGAGCCCCAAATCCTTCCGGATTTTCATCAAAAAGAGGTGTTCCAGGTCTGTCATCACTTTCATCTACTCCCTGAGAATTAGAAGCCAATGATATCGGTTGCCGCACAGGATCGTTACTTTTTGCTTTTTGCGAAACAGGAACTTTGTCTGCCTCTTGGTTTGAGTGTAGGACATTGCATTCCGGCGAGGAGTTCAAATGGTTACCGGAATCAGCTGAAGTCCTACGTATCTTACTTTCAACATTCCTCTTGTGAGGATCTGAAAAAAAAACAATGTTAGTATCTCTGTTCTCTGTCAAATAAAATGTGTTCTAAACTACAGCGAACAAACACCAACCTGTGGCAACGGCGTCATTCAAGTATCTAGCCACAGAATCTGTTCCGATGCCAATTCCGGGGTCAGCGGAAGTACTCACGATTTCAGTTTTGGGCTCTGGTGACGTACTTGACACGCCATCAACTGTGGTGGTGGTGGTCAATACGCTGGAAACATTTTCTGAGCAGCTCTTTCTATGTTTTGTAGCTAGAAAAAGTTGAAAGTGGTGCATAATCAATAAATGTGAATCACGGGGGTACAACAAACTAGGTAAACTTTTAATATAGATATTAAAAGTACCTGGCTCAAAGCTGCCGACTTTTTCATCCCCACTAGCACTAGACCCAGTGAAGTTACTATGAACATCTGTGTCCGAGTTTTCTACTGCAATGATATCCGATGATGATGTGACTATAGCCGAATCCGTTTCATGACAATTGAGATCAATCTTAATGCTACTACTACTGGGAAACTTGTCCGTTCTATCCTTCACATCTTGCTTTGTACAAACAACAGGGTTGCGCTGACTGTCTGCTGCTGGTTCTAAGCGTTTGTAACTATGAAGTTCCAGAGTACTATTCAAATTTTCATGAGAGTCCCTCCCAGACACTGTTATTATACGGTTTGCATTCAAAACATTTGTAGGGCTCGATTCATCCATAGACTTCAGGGTGGTCATAGGTTTTGAATCCACGTCCAACTCATTCCTAGGAAAGAAAATGACACAAAGTTTAGATTAGATTTAGAAAAAACCTCGCGTCAAGTACGTATAAATTGTCACTAATTGTAAGTAATTTAAGCCTACCTAAACGTATGGTAGTTTGCCTTAAGCCCCTCGTCATCCTCAAGGTACCCTATACGATTTCTTCCCTTACGCGCAGAACCATCCTTGAAGGCTCCTGCAGTGAGGACACTGATGGAATTTGAGCTGGGCGAGGAAGAACCACATACAGATAAGGAAGAATTGCTGAGTCCTGGTTCCAGTCGGTCTTGGAACCGTCTAATAACTTCTTGCGAGGCGAAGTCAATATCTAACTTTTTCCCCTTAATTGCCCAGTTGCCAAGTTCTCGTATGGCAGTCTCCGCAGATGAGATCTGTAATTTTTTTATAATTAAAATGATGTAGCTGTAAAGTTTACCAAATACTTTTGTGTCACATTCAGTCCATCAACCGTTCTAAAGTAAGCTTACCTCTTCATACTGAACCAGAGCCAGAAATCTTTCTGGGTCCATATCCACCCTTTTAATCCACATTAAAAAACAACATTTATTATAATAAAAGACGTAACTTCATGGTTAGGTGACTACCTCTAGCTCATTTTCATGTAACATTCTTTTTGTAAATACATTTAGCACCCCGCTTAAAAATTCATTAAAAACATTTTAATGCAACTTACCGGGTAATAGCACCGTATTGACAACAATGGCTGGTTACTTGTTTCTCAGTAACTCCAGCCGTTCCGTCCAGTAGCAAAGCGTTTGTTGGAGGGTTTCGAAAAAAAGAGATGCGCGCCTCTCTCGATTTAAAAACATGCCGACCCCACTTTGCTCTGATTGCACTCGCTATGTCCAGAAATTCGCATACGGCATGAGTACTGCTCCCTTGTTTTCTAATTTCAATAGTCTGTGAAAAGCAAACGACAGTTTTACCATACCAGCTCACTGATTGTGCAAATTGCGTTTACTTTTTCCCCAATGTACTCACCACTATATCACCATACTGATCAAACGCTGACTTTAATTCATTTAAATTAACGGAAGAATCCAGACTTGTAATAAGGACGGTACGAGTTGGAAAACTTGACTCTTCTTCCCCAGGACCTCTGCTTTTGTCAAGAAACGAAAAACGGAGAAAATATGTTTAATCAAGGTTCTCAAAGCAAAATAATACTACTTACATAATATACATAGATAAGCAAATAAGGCATATACTGATGATAAGCAATGTCAGATAGTATTACAAAGCACCACGGTACAGTAGACAGTCTTAATGAGATGCTTCGTTCTTAAAGTTTGGAGGAAAAGTGAAAAAAAAACATTATGTAAATTGTAATTCAAACGGAAACGAAATTGATATGAGTAGATACATAACTATACATACAATGACACGATATGCACTGAAAATGCACCAACGAACATAACAAGAAATTATGTTGTGTGAATACTGAATGAGTGGTGAACACTTAACGTCAGCCAACATACCGCAAAATCACAAACGTGCTGCATGAAGAAGATTTGTAAATGCTGCAACATAATATTAGAAAAAAACAAAGTAGCCACAGTACAGTGAGAGCTTTAAAATCAATAGATGAAATTCATTAAGTATTCATTGATACTGAGGATTGATAACGTGACAGGGCGAGAGCTGATGCTTTTTAACATTTCATAGACAGTTGCTCAATAATTTTCTGTAAATTCTACGTTGACCCATTTCAGCATCAACGTCGCGTGTGTTAATTCTAGTGGAACGTCAGTTAATTTTTTAACTTTTCCAAGCATATTTACTCGATCATCACCTACCTACTATGTACGTTAGGCTACAATAATTGACTGATAAAATTGTTCATGCGTTTGGAGGCCAGCACGAGGTGGTAATGCTCTTGTTTCCTGTTTTTCTTCTCCTCTGAGTGATTTAAAACAGGTATTCGTCGGACCTTCAACATCAACTTCAATTTTACTCTATACACTCGGTCGGTAATTCTAAAGTTCGGGAGGCTTGTATAAGACAGGAAAGTTTTGATATTCCATGAGACACGTCTGCATTTCTGCATAATTTAGCCTGCTGCGACATAAGAGAAAACTAGCAACATGACATGCACGAAAAAGACAGGCAGACAGACGCATTAACATAACTAAAAAATAAATAAATAGATCGCTACACCTACTACTCAATAATAAAAATATTTAGCAACAATATTACGAAATAACGAAATAAAAAAAGTATTGAAATTGGAGTAGTAATGATAACAGAAGGCAACATTATGCCACAGATACGCATCAATCAACTTCAATCGACTATACAAACCTGCTTTCTTCATCGGTGCCACCGACGGACTCCTCACTTTTTCCAGTATAGTAAGGGGTGACTTGGATTTTGCAACCGAAAAACTGTTTGTCTTGTGATGACTGTACAGCTTTCGCTGCATACTCTTGGGATTTAAAGCAGACGATAGCATATCTATCAGAACCCGATCCAATCACCCGAACCCATGCAACTTTCCCGTGCTTTTTGTACGCATGATAAAGACCATCCTTCAGAGAAGTGTCTGATGACCGAACAGGAAGATTTCGGATTTTGATTGCGGCATGGAGCTCTGCTGTGTTTGGGGGTCTCCTATGGTGCTGGTGATGGTGATGGCTAGTTGTGCTAGCACCCCGACTAAAAATTTGTACAAAAATAGTGTTCTTGAGCAAAGTTATATTTTGCAATCAATTTCACCATGATTCATCTATGCATGCATTTCAGTAAAGCCATAAGCCAGAATACTCTATAGCAAATCATGATAATAATTACAAATCAGAGTTCCCAAGTGAGTTCATAAAACATAATGAAACCAGAAATTCACATAATTTTTAAGGAAAACCAAGGGGTCACTTTCAGTACCAAACGTGAGAAAACAAAAAAACACACGTTTGTCGATACAGGATATTACACCGAGAGTGAACAAATGCAGCTCGTATATACAACTAATAACATACACTATACAACTAATCGTATATACATAAGAACAAAAAAGTGCTCGATTATAAGTAATCGCTACATTTTCTCATTACAGAACCACAAACAAGGCTGATAAGCAAAGGACTCAATAAAAGCAAAAGCCTTAAACAGCATGGGACTTTTCAATTTGGAAGCATATTAAATGGCACAACATAAAAAATCCTTTCAAAGATGATTCACATCAAATTCAAGCAACACAACAAGCTACAGAACAGTGCATGTACAGCGTTGGTAGAGAAAAAATAAATGCACTTTAAAAATCGCAGGTAAACAATGCACCTTTCTAATATCTTCTACATCAGCAACATCTACTCATTGTCAGTGCAAAGGCTCCTTCACCCCGTACTCGCATATTATATGTATTATATGCGCTATACCAAGCGGTTAGTAAATAGCACGTTTAACTGTGCGAAGGCAAACAGTTCTGCGCTCAGCCTTCATAACACAACAAACATAAAAACAATGAAGGAGCAGTAACTAAATCCAAACCTCATTGCATAAATCACGAGGGCAATAACCTTTTGCAATAAAAACACTGCACGTTATTACACTGCACACCTTTTTTAGCTAATAAAGTGAAAGTAGAGCTGTACGCGTTATAGCACAAAAATTCTCGTAGTCTAAAACCGTAGTACTCTTACTCCCTGGCACCTTCAGCTTTGCAACAAAGCTGCCACTTGAGGTTACACAGTGGATATGTAGTAGGTGTGCATGACGCTCATAAGAAATTTGCCACTTCAATTCAAAACTCCAAGTCTGACAAGAAAAAGGAGCACAACAGTGCTCCAACAACACAAACAATCTGAAATGTGAGTCAGACTGTCTTCATTATTAATTCTTAGACAAAGAAAAACTGCATTTTTGTTCCATTGAATTAACATGTGCTGCGAGACATATGCATATTCATTCAATTGAGTTATAAAAATTGACACAGCGCTACTGCTCTAAAATCCACGACTCCATTCATCAAATTCTAATTCACAGCTAGGAAAGTTGTGCACTCTCGAAAGCCATGCAAATAAAGCGAAATGCAAAGTTAATTCAAATAATTAGTAAGCATAAGGGAAAGGGGACACTGAAAGAGCGACAGCAGCGATAAGCACGGACATTGAGGAACGGACGACAGACGACGGTGACGCATACCTTGGAGAATACGACTTGGAAGAAGAAGGTGAATGAGATGGTGAGAGAGGTGGGACCGCCGCAGCTTTCCGATGAGGAGACGGTGAGGAGGATGTGGAGGACGATGGACTTGCTGCAGCTGGAGATCTCGAACTATGACGTGCACGGGAATCCGTAGGCCGATTCGTAACCCGTGAACGACGATACCTACACAGTATATATAACGTGTGGAAGCGTTTTCATACAATCATTATAGAATATCAACGGACAATGATTTAAAAACCATATAGCAGAGAGCAACTGCTTTCAGGAAAAACACGACAGACATAATACATTTAAGTCGACCATTTAAGATCCCCTTTTCAGACGTCACACAATAAATATATATGGTAACAGTAAATGTCACAAAAATACGGGATACCCTTGAGAGGGAACAGAAGGGAGTGAATAGCATCACAGAACGAAGACAATAAATATAGACAATGTAACAATGCTATCCGCATTCTTTCTCCAATTGAAACAAAGAGACAGGATTGCAACCAAATCGCATGCTTTTTAAACTCCCACAATAGTACCGTCGCGCGTAAAATACTATCAGTCCACTGCTTAAATTAAAGATAAACGTTGGAATGTTTGCAAGCCTAAACTAGGCTCTGCAATTATACAGAGATTGTATGTGTTAAAGAATTACCGTTGGCGTGAGTAGGAATTCTGATGAAACCGAACAGCCCCACTCCCCCCTCTGGAAAAGTGGTTGGATGAACCGTGATGAGGTGGAGATCTGGAACGGCCTGAGCTTACACTTGTAGAAACACTGGAACGAGATCCGGAACGCGATCGAGAACCAGCAGTACTCCCACGATCTGAACTGCCGGACTCACTAACCGATCTGTGTAGGTCATACATAAATTGTAAGTGTTCTCTCTAGAAATGACTTCGATTCATCGGAGATGTTAACAATTCTAACACTACCAATCTAACAGAAAGTCTTTAGCATGAAAAGCGTGTATTTACCTAGACTTATGTCTTTTACTCGGTACATGACGGGAGGAAACTGTACTAGCGGGGGAATCTGGTCGACGGGGAGGTTTAGTTGCTTCGCTGGTTACAGGAGGGTGAGTACTTTGTGTAGGACCTGCTGTCCTTTCGTCAGCCTGCAAATGCGGGGGAGGTGCAACGCGACCACTGTCATTGGAATAGCCCCACGACATGCGGTAACCCCTGTTGATTGAATCAACATAATACGTTGTTAACAAACTCCAGCTAACAGACATCTAGTAATATAATGTATGATAGCTATAATGTACCTATCCATATTATGAAACGAATGTCTGTTATAGTTATTGTGACGATCTCTTCGACCACGGTACCCATGTCCATCCCCTCTACCACGACTAAAGCCTTTCGGTTGATCATAAAAATGACTAGATGATTCTTCCGATTGCCTGTTCAAATTGGGGAAATCCTTGTTTATAAGTTATTACGGGAGGGACTTACAAAGTGGGAAACTGGGAAATGTATGGGGAAAAATTTTTAGTATGGAGGGGAAAGTCTGGTGAAATCTTACCCATGCTGAAGGGGGAAACGTTGCTGACGGTATGCGGAGGGACCTGGAATGGTGTTATTATGTATTCCAGGACTTGCACTTGAACTAACATTGTTGCTGGTACTTCCTTGGCCAATAACTACTGGAATATCAGAGGGGGCTTCGTTAGCAGAGTGCGAGTCCATTGGTGGGTGACATCTTGGAGGAGCTGATCCGGGTTCGTGGTAGTTAATATCCAATGGCTGTCCAGCCATCGAGTGCACTGCTCTGAATGCCTTTGCAGCGGAACGAATGTCAATAAATGCGACCGTGGCACTCTTTCCACTTCGTACTCCACCGTTAGTACCGGGTATGCTACCTCCTGCAGATGCTGATGTGTCCTCTGACAATAATTTGACGCTTTGCACGCGTCCATGTCTGGAAACAAGATTTACATAAAATTTGGGGTCAGCACACAATCTACTGCACGATGAGACTCGACTGCAACACTTATTCCCACAGACAACCTGTGTGTGCAGGTAATTGCATTGCGATATAATGTTAATCAAGTACTCGCTTTTTATCCACTCACGGTTTCGGCTTTGCAAACTGGAAATGATCACCCTCAGCACATTTGCTGTTCATATTTTCAGAGAAACGTTTGGAAAACTAGGGATAATTGATGAAAAAAGTGAATGACAGGACGTCGACGACGAGCGTTGAAGCTGTTCTTTGCACAGCCATCCATGAAATCTGGTTCAGAGTTGCTTAAGATTTACGCTTGCGTGTGAAAAGCAAAAGGAAAATTAAAACCACGCCTTCACTCAAACTATGACCTTCCAATTTCCTGATTTCTTGGAACGCCGTTGTAAAAAACATGCCCAATTATCTGTATCCTCTTTCCTTTAGATAGCACCCACAAAACCTCGCAGATAGGGAAAACCTGCATACAACATTGTCTTTCTTAAACTACGCATAACAGCTTGTCACCGAGCGAACTACATAAGGAGATTTATGCGCATAGAGTGTGGTTTTAATTTTGGTTTTTCAAATCTCCGTTGTCACTCCAAACAACTGGAAATAACGTACAAATTTTCCTGTATTAATTATACTAGCCTATTTGTTCATATGAACACATAGCTAGATACTACCACAAGTACAGAACACCACGATCAAGACGAATTCAACAAACTTCCCACTTGAAACCACACAATTAGACGATTTGAGGTTTATGTGATAGTGCATATATATTTCAAAACAAGATTTTCACACACAACCGTAATGAAACATTACACAAACTGTCTAAAATATATAAATAAAATTTAACTTAAACTTAACTTAACTTTAAAAAAACTTATAAATATATATGCCTGGAGAAATATTTTAGTAACAGAGCACGCGTGTGTAGTGTGCAACTATACATTGAAAAGCTTCCTGTACACTAGAAACGTATACCACACTATGGATTAGTAATGTCACGTCGTCTGGTTATGGTTCCGTTGTTCTACAATGTTGAATGTATTACTATATGTACAACACAACCTCTAATCATCATCATTCTATTCTTCCAAGTTTGCACATTTTTCAGGATTATTTACTCAAATCGGCCACATTACAACAACGACTACCATCAGTTCAAATAATACTGCATATCAGTCAGATTATAGATAAGAAAAGAAAACACGAGAGACGGTTATTCTCCGTCGATATATGGGCAATTGAAGGCAGAACAACAGCAGAAATATATTACAGATGATGAGTAGCGTACTAAGCTTAGGTACCGTGAACCACTTTTACACTTTCATCCAGCCAAATAGTCCTCAAGGAAGTTAATAACATTTTGAGAGTATTAACTACAATAACTATTATGTTCATCGACCACTCCAATGTTACAACCAATACAAGCTAACAAAACCCATCATATAATCATCTCATGGACGTATGCAACATCATTGGGTAAGTCATCAACTCATTTTCCTCCAACAAAAATTATGCTGAAACCAAAGGTTCTATACATGTTAGGAGAGTAGTCGAGGAGAGGAAAAACCGTGTAATTCCAGAGAAATTTACAAGCATTCATACTTTGGTAAGTATTCTTCAGTTTCCACTGGAGCAAGAAGAACAAAGCCCAGAAAACGTAGCAATATCATCAGCCATCAGAACACAGCTCATAATAATAAAAAACGAGGATTCTCTACATACTCTTCTGTGATCAAGTCAAGTTCCTATTTAGTCAATGAAAGTCCTTCCCTACGTTCCGCTGGAAGCTCCAGGAATAGGAAAAATTCATTATCATTAGCCGTCATCCCAATTACATAGTTTCTCTCTCCTTGTTCCTCCATAACTCATCACATCTTCCCACCACAAAATCCGTGGAAGCATGATTATGTCCACCACTGCTGCTATTTGCATCATCTCCTCATGACTAAGCTGGTGTGAGTTTCCGTGTGATTTCAGTGGCACCACCAACCAGTATTTCAATTTCTGGCTTGTGTGCCACTGCCGAATCATCACTTTGCTATTTACAACACGTACGCAGAATGTCCGCTCTTATGTCCGCGTCCGTCTCACAACCAAAACCAAGTAAGTTGCGAATTAATTAAACGTACACGAGTCCTATTCCTACAGAAGAGGTGAAACAAAGTAACGCAATACTCGTGGATACGAAACGACTTTGAATGCACTATAATGTGATGTGTGCAGAGTTATTTTGCTCTTGTAATCTTTCATTTGATTTAAATTACATAGATGCATGAGCGAGAGAACTGGCTTGGCTGCTGTGAGAGTTCGATGAAAAAGGAGCCAGAAAAAGGAGAATATTTTTGTTCATTTACCATGGGCTAGAGAGGCGAGCGTTGCGAAACGATACGTAGAGCAGCAGTAAAAGAACCGTCCTTAGTCATACAACTTAAAAACCATACAACATCGACGAAGACTTGATCCTCCTCCTACGAGAGAAGCAGCGCAACTGACTTCCACTATGACATTCAAGTTGCATTGTGCTGTGCTGTCGTGTATAATACTAATGTACCTACCATTATTGTACATATGGAAGGAAAAAGGAACATGAGAACTGCAATGATTCATGTATGTCTACAGCGAAATAGCTCCACATACCTTACTCCGAAAATAACGATATACACGCAAGTGAGTAAGTGGTCGACTTATATATATGGTATTATATATACGGGGTAGAGAGCTGTGTGAGTTCTTTTCAATCGTACGACGACGTACTGACCCACGAGATAACTCGGCGAACACATTTGGCAACGCCGCATCTTATTCAGGGAGACGTAGAGGGAGAACAAACTACGTCGTTCTTCTCAAATAAATCCTTACATAAAAGCTCTTTCAAAAACTGTCTGTTCTCTCTGCATATAACTTCGGACATATATGAGTATACTTATTATATCCATACGTAAAGTTATGTTCAAAAGCTCTTGTGCTACACATTTTGTGATGACTGACTCGCTCTGCTGCTGCTTATATTTTTTTCCTTGCAAGTTTACACGTAGAGAATACCACCATCACAACATAATAATAGTGCATACCTCCCCAAGGTCTTATAAGTATATAGATGAACAGAAAATTCGATGGCACAAAAAAGGTTCAATTACCTACCCTCCATCTATCCACCCGTGGGAGGGGAATGGATTGGATGAAAATGGTCGTACTCGTAACAAGCAAAAGGCATCGAGAATGGAACACAGAACACACATGCTCACATATATATACATGTATGGTCTTCTTTTCTTTCTTCAATAATAGTATACTGCATGAGCATAAAGCGTTTAGCTTCAAGTCATATAAGATGTACATATTTTATAGAGATCTTTAAAGTATACATTCACCTTATATTATATTCCACTCAACCCGCTACACAGCAACAGAACAGACACATTACGCTAATAATACTCCAAAGCTATACATATATCCTGCTCCTTCTATATACATGCATTCGGGTGGTTGGAAATACCAAGTGAAGCATTATGATGAGATGATGATGATGGAGGAAAAAAGCTAACAGACGTAGACATTATATGCGTATATACATTATATTCTCTGTAGTGGAAGCGATATACTTACAAAGCATCTATAAAATTATATTAATGTAAGAATATACTTTTATCTCCCAAAACAAAGAAGGCATTTGCGAGAAGCAGCAGTCCAACTACTAGCTCGCTCGCTCACTCACATACGGACGCACGAACTCATCACATCACCGGAGTAAAGAGGGTTTCACTCTTTCCTTTTTTCATGAGAACTTGACAAAGAGAGAGAGAGACTTTGGTACGACGTTTTATCTATCTATCCCCCACTATCCCATCAGACAGCGCTCAAAGATAAAATACGCTATATAGTGCTTCGAAATACGTTAAATCGCATAAAGGCATATACATAACTTCATTCATTGTGTGCTTTTTGTAAAGGAAGGAATGCACATACATGTAGCTCGAGGAGTGTGGATCATGTAAATATATAGAGAATAGGGAATGTATTTTTTTTCTCCCTCGTATAGTTTTGTGCATCATCATCATCGTGAGGATTGTGCTCTATCTGAAAAAGGCACACAGTCAAATAGGCAGACACATCATATCCTCAACGCAATTATAGTGAAGCGTTGAGATAATAATACAGAAGCAGTGAAGAGTACCACTGTTCGTGTAGGAGATGGAAAAAAGGAGAGAAAAAAATGCCTCACTAGATTCTATATTATACATAAAGTTTTTTCTCCAATCCCATTCAACAGAATCCGTATAAACGCATCCATATATAACCCTCCATTATCCTTTATACAAAAGGATTCATGATGAACACGAAACTTTTTTGTTGGACACCAAGTCCCAAGGCTTTATTTTTCTCTCCTCTTTTACTCTTCTTCGGATTCAATAGCAGCATAATGTTGTCGGGCAGGGAGGGATGAGGTAGTATCTAAATCGCACTCTTTTGCAGACTTTCAGCCAATGTGGTAAAGCTGACTTAAAAAGGATTCTTTTTTCCTTCGGACTGATTACACTCGCATTCAAAATCACGAGGATCGAGATGGAAACGATGGTGGGATGAGAGAGAAGGGAAGGATGGAAAATAGATTTTATATAAAGTACAACTACTATGTTACTACTAGTAGTCGCCATTACTAGAAGGAGAAAAGGGTGATTTTCTCTATCATGACAATATATAGCAATTTAAGAGGTTTCGAAGACCGAAAAGCCAAAATAGAATTAGCAGAGTTTACAAACTTTTCGATCTTTTATGGTGACGAATACAGTAGATGAAACAGCATTGAAGAATCACAATATTCGTTAGCAGTTTAGAAATTATAATAATTAAATAATTAACTGCGAGAATGAATTTATACTTTCGTTTTTAGATTGTCACAAATCCTGTCCAGAAGGCAGAATGAAGATTTCGGCGAGAAAACGTGTTTATTTTTGTGTTCCGATATGGAGCTTACAACCAATCAAACGTCCACATATTGTAAACAGTCCAGCTAAACAACCTGGGGCACACAGTTTTCTAATTAGGAGTGCTAATTATCGCTAACCCATAGGTTGACAGTCACAAATGATTTTGAGTGCAAATTCCAAGTACTTTTTTTTAGTTTTAGGTTCATGTTTACAAGATTCATAAAGAAAATACTGAACAGACTGGAAAGAACTGCTCAAGTTGCACAAGTCTCTGTTGTAAATGCCTGCAAAGTGCAAACGCATAAACCAATCGATGTGGACTGACTAATCATTTATAAATGCAAATGCTTGCAAATTTCAAACATGCCAGTTAAAAACAACTACGTAATATCTTTAATACACAGATTATTACACGAAAGTATTTTATATCGTATTTTATAACAACGATATGACAGAATAAACCTTCAAAGGAAGCCAATCAACATAGATCCGTGAAATATTCTTCAAACGTAGCTATTTAAAAAGTTAGCAAGCAGTGTTGAGGATGTTTAGGATTTGATGGTACGTTCAAGTGGTTCTTTTCATCCATGAGCTACTGAATTGCTCATCTCTCGCACATAAATTTCTTAAATAATCCTTACACAATCCAATCACAGAAATTGAATATCACGTGTAAAGAAGAAAATCATCAACCACTCCTTGGTAAGGTCGCGTAATAGGTCTTTCTTATATGATTCACAGCTTTTGCTTTGCTAGTTAATAGAATAGACCGAGTAAACTTTATTTTTCAATTGTAAAGCAAATATTCTGCTGAAGACAATGACTGCAAATTCCCCACAAGTGTGTCTCTTCATATCTTGAATCTCTCCGTTAAGCTCATGTCTAAAGCCACAGTTTTTAACTCTTAGTAAACCAGAATTATCATCAGAAATTCATGTTTCTTCTTGGCAACCTTTCTAGCTAGCAAGTAGTGTTATACAACAAACTGCAACTAGCAAAAAAATCTTCTTGGTGTGCATACGAAAACTACATAGATCATCGTAATGACTTCGAGAAATGAAATGATTCTTGCGGCAACAGCTCCTTGTCTGAGTTAACATCTCGTCACGACTCTCTCTCTCTCCTACTTTGGCCACTGTAGAGCAAGAAATGACGAGGATGCTCATGTTCAACCTTCCTTACGGCGACTCCGTTGCTGGTTTGGTGTACAGCATATTTTTTTACTCATAGAAATGGAAGATATGATCATCCCTCTGTGTGCTACGACGAGGTCTGTAACTTTTCGTGGTGGTGCTACGATATGCCAGAGAGAGGAGAAACATGAACATCATACACATCAAGGGCTTTCAGCCTTCCTCCCCTCCTTTATCATAAGTTGAGCTAACGATTCGAACCATAAAGCCATTAGGCAAAACCTAACCAACCAACTTCTAGTCATCCATACGTCTACTTTTCTACGCTCCGTACGTATATGTATATCATAATATTATATAGTATACATTACATTATTATAATATTGTATTGTACGGCAGAGTAGAGTAGGAGCAAGTATATATTTTTCATCTTGTTTTTCTTACTTTTCTCTCCTCTCTCTGTGATGCCAGTCAAAAAGATAAAAAAAAGAACCTGTTCGTCGTACATGCCTTGCCTCCCTCCAACTCTAGAGTTGCTCTAACAAACAAC
>JAHZNA010002961.1:0-20738 GCA_027743935.1 Sinodicranocentrus sp. ZH6 | reverse complement strand
GAATGCAAAATGGGACGAGATTCACATCTAATCTTGTCCTCACCACTCTAATTACCCATCATCTTCCGTGGACGTCGGACTCGACCACTGATTACGAAAAAGATGATCAAAAAGACCAACAAAAAATATAGAGTAATATTTACGTAGAGGGATGAGAACAACAGAGATGATATTCTGAATTCTGGGAATCTCTCAGATTTGTTCGATCAAGCCGCATAATTCCCTATTTCAAAACAAGGCACGTGCGTCTGCTCACAATAAAATTTTATGCGTGCTATCAACAATGAATTTTGAGTGCAACTGGTCAGAATAAAATTATATTTTTAAACAGTCCCCATCCCACAGAATATGGCATCTCTACAATTTGTAGATTGTTCAATTTTTTTTGTTATGTCCTATTCTGTGAGTACAAATCATCAACTTATCATTTAATCAAAGAGAATGTCTAGGTTTATGTAGACAGGTTTAAAAATATTTTTTCTTGCTAAAGCTACACACATATAAATAGTTACTTGTTTTTCACTTTAACTTAAGCAATACAACAACCTCCTCAGCAATTTCTTACTAATTATCAATGGTCATCAGGGAATTTAGGAAATATGCGAGACCATTTCACCCAATTCTGATAGGCTCACATCTACCTTCCAACATAGAAGCGGAGAGAAGGTCCAGTTCAAAGCAAATGAACAAGTCACAGGAAAAAATTTCTCTGTATTGCTAGCAGCAGCTCCTGCGGACAGGATTTTTATTCCATTTTTTTGCTCCTTCTTCATCTCCCTAACTCAGCTATTTTTTTTTGTATTTAATGAATCAAGGAACAAGTAGTCTATTACTCGCATCACCATCGAGCAACAACAGCTTTGCAGCATCATTAAACAATTCTCGGTTTCTAGAGCAATTTGCATATAAAACAAGGGTAAATGCTTTTGCCGCATCAGCAGAAGCAACAAGCAGCCCTCCACAGGTACAATAATCACTGCCACCAGGTCTCACACATTCCACTTACTTACTCATTTTCATCATCATCATTGTATAAAATCATCATCATGTAAAAATGGTTCATTGCAAGTTAAGCAAAGCAACGAGAAAAAAACATCTAGAGGCAACAGGTGATCCGTATTAGACAGGCCAAGAAAAGCAGCCCGTCCAATATTTAACATTCTCGCAGAACTCACAAAAATAAAATCAAGTGGTTGTGGTGAGCCAAGCTACCCTTAAAGTGTACGCCGAGGCACGGTTCCATGTATATGCCTATCGTGTTAAAAGGACGACGATGATGAGATGAGTCTCAACTCTGCTGAACATTCTTGCCATTAGAATTTCATTGTTTATTGCACCACACATCTCAACAGTTCTGTTCCTCAGCTTATCTCTGAGTATCAACTGTGAAATCTGGCTAAATTCCCGTCGCTCATTTTTTAGACGGACAGAAGAAATAAAATGAAGAACAAGACGGAGATAATATTATTATGATTATTATGCGTTGACTGCCAGCAAGTTGGAAGAAAAGGAGCCCATTCCACAGAATCAACTGCGTCTCTGCTCTTAAACGCTTTGTCAATCAATGAACAGGTTAGACTGGACGCATTCTTGGAGATGTGAAACGCCAGTGAAAATGTAAATATTCATGGGCCTATTTCCCCTCCCCCCCCCTACCTCTTGCATCTCTCCAGTTAAGCTTTCCAAAGTTTTGCTGTGATTTCCTTAGAAAGAAGAAAAAAATAGGCAAGGGAATCTGATTTCTCGATGTTGTATAAGTTCCGAATGCACAGGAATCAGGCCACCTGTTACACTCTCATCTTCATCGCCATCATCTGCTTTTCAGAATTATTGCCCATTACTTTACGACTGTGTCTTTGTAAAACATTAAAGCTGCCTTGGGTCCATATTACTTACTAGCAATGTCAGCTCCAACTAGTAATCGGCTATGTGTAAGCCTCTGAAAATGAGGACAGGTTCTTCGGTGGAAGGAAAGTTTGGGAAAAAATGCAAAGATTGATTCCACTTGAGAGCAACAGATAAATGAGAGATATACCTACTAAGCTGAGAATGAGAGAGAGATTATAATAAATGCAATCTTAGGATGAAGAAGTATATAAACATAATAGGCTGCCCTCTTAAAAAACACAAAGGCCTTCAAATGGCAAAATCGCTCCATTTATTTGTTATATGAAAAAATTCATGACTTGTTGCAATGAACCTTGCTCGATATTAGCATTTTCAGCAACAACACCTGTCACTCGTTTTTACCACTTTCTTGCCCCAACTCCGGCACTTACCCCATGTCTAACTAGCTTCTTGCCTACCACATGTCTCACTTTCTGAGGGTGAGAGAAGCTTCTGTTCATGTGTAGGTATGGGAGCGGGACGCACCCCAGCCAAAGGACTATATTTACTTTTTCTCTGGTGGAAAACAAGTAAATGAGGAGTAAGCTGGTCACTGATTTACAATTTTTACACTTTTTTCTTCCTCCATCCACATACACTTTACTACTTGCCACCAATCTTGCAAAGGAGACAAACGTGCCAGGAGCAATTACAAGACAACAGTGTTGCTGGAGAGAGATAGGAGTATATACATATAAATGACGAACTGGAAGCGAAACCAGTGTCCTACCTTGAAGGAGCTTGCTATACTTAAGGTTAACAGGTGCAAAAAAATGTGAATGCAAATATGAAAAATCAGCGCTCTCCTTTTGTTTTCGTATCACTCTTGGTCTCATCAATCAGACATTTTGAGACACGGAGAACAACAGTTGGCAATCTCAATGTAAGGGGCAAGATTAGTCCAGATTTGAAATTTTTTCTTGTGGTTCACGTGGAATTTGAATGATGACGAGAATGTGATGGACAACAGATGGTGGCAATGAAAATGCCTCCAGCATGGCACAGCACATATATGCTGCAGATGATATCCCTGCATATGCAAGCGTGTACTGATTGACTGACTGAGTGACCCACTGGAATCTGTGTGCCTGTGCCATCTCCCAAGACTAATTGTCTGCTCTCTCTCCTTCTGTCTTTCTACATAGGTAGATAGGGCCCATCACAGACACAACAAGATACCTACATTCGCACCAAATGCTTTATACCCTTGATTCCTTTTTAGTGACATGTGCACATGCCACCATTTTTACAAAGAGTAATAATTCCTTTTCTACTTGTTCCAAACAAGTCCTGGAACTTGCCATTCTAATTAATTGCTCAACTTTATCATGTATCCCATATTTTTTTAAAAAGAAATCAAACATTCTTTCATTACAAATCTGGATCTGGAAGGACTGCTTTTGACAATCAGAGCAGATTATAAAATATATATATGCTGTTTGATGCATTATTGCAGCACAACATTTATCTCTCGACAAATGTACCGAGCTATTTTTCTCTTCATATCTTAGGTTACAGGTGAATGAGCACTTTTTCCTTTATTTTTGCCACGACAAGTGTCGTCGCCCATCTGTTCATTCATTTGGATCTAAAAAAAGCGTATAGCTATTTATTGGTGTAGATTGAGATTTGAGATGTATAGAAAGATAGAGAAAAGGTCAGCGCTACTCACAGGGGCACGGTCTACAGATCGCACCTGCCAGTAGTCGATGAGGGAGAAAAATGTGAAAAAATAAAATGATACGCTTATGATGGCGCTGAGAGTGCACGCGGCAGTGCATACGCTCGGCCATGTTCAGCATATTAGTGCTATTACTCGCCGTTGGTCAAAATACATAATTTCACTCTTTTCGACCTTGGCATCGACAGACAGACTAAATGAATGGTTATCTACAGCTAATTACAACAAGGAACCCTTTCCCATCATATTTTATTTATTCGCAGCTCAGTCATAAAAAATTATACGCAGCTAGAGAGAGAAATATTTGAGGGAACATAAAATTAAGAAAATCGCTATTTTTAAACTGAAGGAATGTCCGGAACGGAAAGCTCGACCGAAAAGAAGGAGTAACTTACAATTAACAATTGTAAAAAGAGAAAAGGTCCCACACCAAGCCCCTCACTTGGCGCTAATGGCTAATGGAGAACAATAAAAAATTTCCATTCTCACATTCCAAAAACATATGACTGAGGAAATAAAATATTCCGGTTTGCACATAACATGAGCATACTTATTATAAAAGGGATAATAGACAATCGTAATTTTTCTGCGGCTCAACCTTTGTATCCACTTGTATTCTAAATAGGTAGAGAGGATTGTTTATATGAGTTTTGAAAGTATTCCTGCATTGACATTCTCTGTGAAGCACTTCAACCCTCCACCACTGCGAAAACAGTAAAATAAGTGAAGTCAACGTAAAGCCCAAGGTTAGCTAAACTGACAGGCGACCACCTTGCCATTTAACTTGTATTTTCCAATTTATTCAAAACCCAAGCAAGACAAAGAAGTTCGAGATTGCACCTGCACACGACCTCAGCAGTCATTAAGAAAATAAAGTTGAATAAAGCAATGATCCTCGTCTACATTGCTAAAACAAAGGAACCCCTATTGAAATAATTATATGAGTAAAGGATGAGGGTGAAGGAAGGCAAGGTGAGTAACGACACAGAGTCAACACAACACCAAGTCAACTACAAAACTGGCCAACCAATCACCTCCAACCATCTTCTCTAAACAATTGATTGGAGTAAATCACAAGGAAAATAGGGCAAACAGCTTAGATCTTGTAAGTTATTTACAACAGGAGTACAATATGAGCGGAAATTGGACGAATTGGAAGAATTTCTCAGAATATCAAGAAAAACCACAAAATTGCAGTGATTCCAAAGGTAGTTCTTTTACCACGCAACTTTTAATCATTTTTCTTGCCATTTTCCGACTCCCTAATTGGCAAGTTACCTTTCTGTAATAATCATATCCTTTTTCTCCTTTAAACAAGAAAAGTGGATAATTAGTCTTTTTCACAATTCTCATACCTAAAACAACTAAAACTCCTTGTAACCCAAATAGTAAAAAAACTTGTACTTTCTTTTGTCCGTCATAAAAGAGATAAGTGTGTAATACCCTTTCCTAATTGCAATTTACCCAAAAAGTCTAGGAAGTTTGAGGAAGAAGCAGGAAGGAAAGAAAACTAACCCCCTGGCGCTTACCAAACTTCGTTATCATTATTTGATTAACATGTCAATGGATTCTGAGAGTTCTGACATTGCTCCTCTTCCTCTCGAAGGTACACAAGTCAACCAGAAGTTTTTACATGGGCTAAATGTCAGTTTTCACGAAATCACGATAAAAAAACTTGGATCGGATCTTCCCAAAGGAAATGGATCATAGAGGAAAAAGTATACGGATACGACAGGAACACGAGCTGATTCACAATTTATAATCAACTTGAGCAATAACTAACCAGTTCTAACTCATAAGTCGCATTACACAAGTAGTAGAAGTAGTAGTGGGTAGACCAACAAAAACTTAATTCGTAAATATTCCACCAAACCCAATGACTGTCGGCGTGCTCACAAAAACAGCTACGAACAAAAGTCATGGAATTCCTTTTCCCACTCTCATCTTCCCCACACCGCATTCCATAAACCGCAGAATGAAACCAAGAGGGAGTATTATTACTCTTGATGATAAAAAAATGAAACTTGATACACACAAAAACTCTAACAAAAAAAAACATAATATACACACAAGTAATATTTGTTTGATTGCTTCCGTATATCTATAACGCTAAGTAAATGTGCATACTCATACGATTTGAGTGGTGTATATGGATAATGAACATTATCAGAGAATTGGTCAAAAGAAAGAGGAAAAAGGTCCTGGGACACTGCATGACTCTACCTGCTCCATCCTCCATATCTCCACCAAAACTACAAAATATTCAAAAGGAATGCCAAATCAGAGAGACAATGAAGATCCCACCAGAAAATACATGATTCTCTCAAAACTCTCGAGCAATTTCAATTGCTCATGATGATCCTGTCATGTCAGGCAGGAGCAGATTCGTTTTTCTTAAAGTTTATCAGAGAGAGAGGAAAAAAAGGGATATAAAAAAAGTGGCAACCCTCTCAACCAAATGCTCACTAATGTGCACCACCAGTTATACACTCATCATTATCATTTTTAATCAGCAAAAGAAGTAATACAAGGATGTTCGCGGTGGTGCTATGATCACGAGGAAATATTCACTTTGCTTCTATATTCACTCAATACCCCATCACTTGTTAAGCTTTCTTCAGACTTTTTTGTTATATATTTCTTATATTTTCCCTGTCCTCCTTTGTAAACAAGCAGCTGACTATTTGGTAAGGTTTTAAAGACGAGCATGACTGAAACAAGGAGCAAGCGCATTTTTCCAATGGTCACATCAGTTTTTTTTGCTATATTAAAAGTAAGCAAACATCATATCACATGGAATGGCGCATTAGCAGGAGCAGAAGGTAAGAAAGAAATCGTGACCGGCTCTCATCCCGAGGTTCCTTAACTAACAAGCCCACCGACCGACAAACAGGCCCATCACCAAAAATCATTCAGAAAGTTGGGGAAAAGTGCTCATGAAAATAAAGTATGCTTACATGTAGCTCTGCAGATATTTCTTGATTTCGGCCGATGAGACGAATGAGTGAGTGAGTGGTTATTGCTGATGAACTGCCACGGGTAAAAAGAGTGGCAATCAATGAATATCATGGGAACAATCAGAAACTAAAACTGTGATCAAATAACCACCCAATCTCTTGCTCACCGTAAAGCGGAATACCCACGAGGGGCACAAGAGGAATGTGCAAAGAGACATACAAAAATGGAGTTGATGAGTAGTACTTGTGATGCATATATTTCAATTCTAAATTCCAACATAAATACCAGGAAAATCCTGAAGCGAGAGAAAAAATAAAAAACTTCAAATATTGACTAAGTAAGCCTCTTTTTGTCTTCATTCCATTCCCACACCTATCTCATCACGTCCTCATCATTAACATTTCTGACTGAATGAATTAGATAGTAAGGGTGAAATAATGATGAATGGAGGAGATGCAGCAAGTCAATAAAAAGAGATGCGTTTCAGTTGACCACTTGCTTGAATGCAGGCCAGGGGACAACCTGTTATACTCAAATATGATAAGATTTTTCTATCAATGTCACATTGAATCTACTTTGTTGAAAAAAGTAAATCAATCAATCTAAATAGATTTTTTTCAACAATGAGACGAGACACAGACCAAGCTCCTAGTTTTGAGTGCACCAGACCAGGAGCAGAGGAGGGAGGGAGGGGGGGGGTGAATCCTACGGTAGTGCATGGGAGTGCATTTTGTTCGCGAACATGTATGAAAAATCAGTGTGAACCTATTATTTCATTGAAGAAGAATGTCAATCTGAGAGAGTTGAGTGAGCTACTAAATTCCTAACCGGCAAGAAGCTGTTATCTTGACCACATACCATGCATCATCAACATCATCATCTTCATTCTATTTCATGAGCTAAAATAAAAGCTTCAGGACAAAATTCTTCCAGAAAAACCTGAATTCATATCGGGATTTTTGAGAGATAGAAAAACTAGTAATTGTTCTACTGAACATGATCCTTTTTAATCTCTGACTGAAAATATGCAAATATTAATCCTTCCCTTGAGTCTGATTGTTATGTAAGGGGTAGGTATTCTGTTTTCAATGTAGATATACATATCCATGTAGAGAATATGTAGATTTGTGTATCTCTATATACGTCATGTTGTTAGTTGTTACATTGTTTAGAGGCTATCATAGTGAGAAAAAGTAGACCTCGGAATCAAGATCACTGTTATATGTATCAAGATGATTGTTGTTGTCGTCATCAACATCATCGGACATGTTGATCAAAATGTTGTCAGATGAAAGGATCTTTTTTTTCGCACAAGTAAAAGTCATATAAAGGGAAGGAGAAGGAATGCTATTTATTACTATATAAAGAAGAAAGCATTAGATATAAAAGAAGAATCCATTCGGCGTGTAACTAGTTTCGCCCTTTCTTCTGTCTTAAGCCTAATACATTTTTTTCTTAAAGATTGTCTTAAAGATTTACCTGTAGCACAGTAGGCGGTTAGTGTCTTGATTCGGTCCAACACTGCTTCATTATCCCACAAACTCTTAGGCAGTCTGTATAGAATGTGCTGAACGAAATCACTAGGGACAAGGCCATAAAGGTCCCAATCCAACATTCCCAGGATCATCATTTCCCAGTTCTGCACGAAAAATAGATGAAAACTGCTGTTTAATTAGCCATCATTTTTAAAGTTGAAAGAATGACAGGGAGAGAAAGAAATCAACATTAATACTTTTTTTACATCTTTAACAATAATCCTACCACTTTTGGTAGTACCCAGTGGTTTTAATAATTACACGAATAAAGGATATTTTGTACACAGATTAGAAATGCAGTTGTAATCATCAGTATTAACAGCAAAACCATAAACATCGCCACTCCACGTCACGTCCTCAGTGTTATATTACCATGAAAATATCAAACCCAAATTGAAAATTGATTATGGTGAGAGGAGAGAGGATAACAAATGGAGTAGCACATTCTATAATGTATAATGATGTCAGTTTATGTGGTGAATATTACTGGCAATAAAAATCCTCATAATTGTTCATCATCTCTTGAAATGTTATGCTCCTTCCCAGCTTGTTACTTGTTTACGCAAACATATTGCCGTAATGAAAGACCCCTTTTAAAATGTTTGAGAGAGCAGGAAAATAGTGTGCCAATCATCCTGCCATTTCGCCAGTCGAGCATGTGATGAGTCTCGAATTACAAGAAAGATCAACGACGGCGGCAGCGTCATCGTCGACATTATCATTTTCTTACAAACCATTCCCATCCACATGGTAGCCTCCACAGAGAACTCATATCATCAAAATGTACATACATTTGTGTGTAGTTGCTCACAATTAGTTGCCACTATACAGATGATTTCATGCAAATGAGAGTAAAAGTTCACACTCTCGGCAGCTAAGCCTTGTTCTTATCAGACGAACTCTTTGTAAGTCTAACAGTGTTAAATCAATAAAGCAATGACTGATAAGAAGGAGTGACATCATATCACATCTGTATCATCATCATCCATGCAAAAATTTACATAAATTGTCTCTGCTATAAAATGTGCATTTTCTCACGTGTGCTCCCTTTTGCTACCAAGTTGGCTTGCAAATCGAATCTCATTTGGGGTAACAGCACGGGAGGCGAAACCAAATTTACTGATTTCCAAAGCCTCATGCTAATTTGTTAAGAGTCTCGTCAAAAAACCTTACGTCTGTTCCTTCACAATTGACAGTGGAAGTTGAAGTATGTAATGCACAATGACCTTGTCAACTTCCTATTTGCGTAAATAGTGACACTTATAATCCCACAGTACAACGCAATATTACATTCCTTAAACTCTTTCTATCAATTCATTTCTCCGCTAAAGGATGGATACAATAATAATAATAATAATACAAATATACTTTGAAAATATATAATCTAGTCAATATTGTCGATTTTGATACATTTACATTGTAACTCAATTCTTCGCGTTGATATCTTTAACTACGACATAATTTAATAAAATGATTTATTCATGCTGTATAAAGCGTAAAATATACATTCATCTATGAACTCTTCCCTACACATGGTTTTAAAGTCCCACCGATTTTAATTTAAACTTGCCCTTTCTTTGACATGAGGCTCATTACCAATTTGAACTTTGAGGTTGTCCTTGGGACTTGTTATCAACATTGGTTTAAAGTATTTTACGCATGCATCTCATCAAAATCTCTGATAAGCATTTAACCATTTAAACAAACTATGTATACCTTCCCAGATGATGGTATCAGAGAGAGAGAGAGAGATGATGGTAAAATAAAACAAGGTTGGCAGGAGCAATCAGCATAAAGAACATTTAAGCTATTGCCATGAATTAAATATCAAGACAAGGAGATATTCATCTAATAATATTACTTAAAAGCCCATCAATAAACATGGTGGAATTGAATCCTGTCTTATTTGCAACTTGCCTACAAGCACATTTCATCCTCCTCCTCTCTCTCTCTCCCTCCATCCTCTTTCATCCCAGCAATTATTTATGCCAGTAGCTAACGAGATCGCAAACCGAATTAAATGTTCTCAGGAAGAAGACTACTACTCATATCTGGGCTCATATATTAACAACCTCCTTTCATATAAAATTCTTGGACAAATTGATGAAATGTGAAAGAGCATCCACTGTGCTACACGTATAGCTGCACTGCTTTCCAGCTTGAATAAAATAATAAAATAATATTGATTCGAAAAATACCACATCCTACAGCACACGATATTGTTATCTTCTCTTGTAAATGGGAGCGTTTTCTTGTCTCTGTATAGCTGCACTGCTTTCCAGCTTGAATAAAATAATAAAATAATATTGATTCGAAAAATACCACATCCTACAGCACACGATATTGTTATCTTCTCTTGTAAATGGGAGCGAGCGGAAATGTGATTTGTGAACCAGACAAAATCTCCTGTGTATAAAATATGACTCTTGTCCAGTTCTATCTCCACATATGAATACTATACTTTGTATGTTGCTTATCATGTCTTCATGCTGAACCAAATCAGAGGGGACAACATTTGACCATTTTTTGCCTATTAGCATTGCTTCATCATCGTATCCCAAGAAGCTTTCGAGTTTACAACTATGTGGGAGCTCGTTTTAGGAAGAAAAAATTCTATGCTTGCATACAAGAATATTTTATGAAATAAAGTGTTTCATGCAATTGCTTCATGCTCGACGATGGAAATATCTTTTTCGTTACTAAGTAAATGAGTCGGAGCTGCTCTTGTTATGTGACGATTATGTGTTCACATGTATCTACACCAATTTTATAGCTGCAACCAACGACCGGGCGGCATGGGGTTCACTTGATAACGCAACAAGCAAGGACCGATCGACTTTTTTTCTAGGTCGTCGTGTGGGTCTACTTAAGCAATCATAAAATACGCACTGAAAATCACAGCATACCGTCTGACCCTGTCACTTTTTTTACCCTTGCCTCTTCCTAACAATAAAGGCATGCCTAAGGATTGTCTCTTATTTTTAGAAAGAATAGACATGCAAGTGGGAATGCACACAGCAATCAAGAGAACAAGAAAACGATACAAAACTAATTGGTCAGTCTGTAATTCTACTGGGTTGAGCCTTACACATGCCTTTATTTATAAAAAAGGGACTGTTATCCCCAATTTCATTTCTTAAAGACAACAAAACACCACAAACTTAATACGCATGTAACAAGTTATTCCATACATTTTTTTCTCAAAAGAGGACAAACTGAAGGAAGACAACATGAGAGAAACTTGTTGTCGGGAAGTTAAAGTGAGCAACCCAAAAAAAGAGAATTATGAACAACTTCTTGGAAAAAGTGATCTGAAAATGTACCACTGTCCAATAACAAAAACCCATCCCATCCGTTTGGTTAGTGGGGAAAAAGGTATTTTATGAGAGTTACACGCAAGCTGGATAAGTTGTAAGAAGTGTAAAAGGCCCTGGCAGCGCAAACCAATCATAAATACAAAGTTCCTAACAACGCCGTACAACCAAGAGTCTCTCATTTTGCTTATTGCTCCAAGCTGTGTGTGGGACAAAAGCAGTCAAAAAAATACTTTTGCTTCTCACAAGTCAAGGAAACAGCCTTATGCTGTTTGTTCACAGGGAGCATGCAACAGTTGAACAAGGGCGAGTTTTTAAACTGGACCCATGCAACTTGTGGATATGCCTCAGATAATTTTAAGGGTATGTATATGTCTCTCTATACCTTCACAGCTCATCACAGCAAGACTCTTCCCATGAATTTTTCGGAAGAAAATGATAAAAAAAGAAAGAGGGCTAGAATAACAGAGCCACTTCACAACTGCACCGGATTATGACATGGCAATAATATCAGATTATTATTGCCATATAGTCAGATGTTAGCCAGGAGGTAGTTGTGAGAAGTCTTGTAAACTCCTTCCTTCCATGGTGAAGGAAGGGTGGATGTAATACACGAATACATGTCTCTCTCGGTGGGAATGAGGAAGCGATAAATATATAACAGAAGGGAAAGAAGAAGGGGGATCATTGATTAAAAAGAATAAAAACCTTGAGAGTCAAACACTCGCAGCATAACAGTACGAAAAATTTAAGCAAGGGATCAACGACTTGACTTTTAAAAGGGTATCAGTTCTAACAAGGATGGATTAAAATGCCCAAGTTCGAGAGGAAATGAGAACAATGTCCAACTGTTATGTTATCCCAAGGCCTGTCTGCATTCTGCATGCAAATTCAATGTGCTTCTTAAATCCTCATCCGGCAACTATTAATATGCGTTATTGCTATAATCCTTTTGTAGGACACTTACGTATACGAACAACTGTCATCGCCCTTTTTTCCAGGTTATTTTCCTACCATTATATCTCGAATACTTGAACAAATCTTTTAACTGACATACGAAAAATATAATGGTGTACTTTCACATCATCATACAACTCAAGTTACATATTGACATTCTGATTTCTCCAACAAACTAAACAGGATTTGATAGCTTTGTCTACAATGAAGGAGACATCGAAATGGAATGCAAATAGGTAATACTTTGTCTTTTATGCTCAAGCAGAACTCATTCATCAACAACTGCATTTAGTAAGCAGAGCAGCTTGTGTAAAAAAATAATGCCAAATAGGCACACAACATCTAGGTATCTAATCATTCATAGTTAAATTGTTCGTTGTAGGTCAACCAATGCTGCTTGTAGACTGTGTTGAAAAAAATGACAGATTTCGTAACTTTCAAAGAAGTCAACGGGAAGACAAAGTTTGCACACATCAACTTCCAGTGTTATCTGCGATGGCTGCAGGAGTGAGAATTTGCAAGCGTAAACATAGACGGGCCGGCATTTCGTCAGATGTATGTTATGCAATGCAACAAAGTCATTTGTCCATAGCTTCCATTGGAATATTACGCAATTTCTGCTGTTGATGCTATTATGTTTCTTCAGGTTTTTGTTGGTGAATATTTAACTACGCTGTTTTGTGTCGAGAGAGACACTCATTATTAGGGAAAAATGAAAGAAAAAAAATGAAAAAATACTTACGAGAAGCAGTTCTGGGGTAACACTGTTAGCTGTGTAAAATGACAATCGCTCAGGTTTAATCGTTGTCCCAGTGATTTTCGAACTAATAAGAAGGCAGACGGCACCAAGGAGCTGAAATTGCGTACGATTTATCTTCTCCATTCCAAGAAACGTATCCATGTATTGTACCGCTCGAAGGAAGACACACTGCTCCATGTTCTCCTCTTCGGAAACCTAACAAAACATGATAATATTGTGATTGCAGTTTCCCAAGAGAAAAAATCCCGTCCAACATTTCACCTGGTCAAGTAGGTCACCTTTTGCTGAAATATATTGACATGTCCAAAGTGAATGTTACAACATACCTCAAACATCCACACGGTAATAGCGTTCCTCATCATGGGTGTGATGTCATTCTGAACCATTTTAAAATAGTTGGAAGGACGAGGCTGTAGCTCTTCCATTCTTAGCATAGATGCAAACACTCTAGAATCATCGGCGATTTTCCCATCTGCAAATGCCAGTTGAGGCTGAACCCTGGAAAAGTCGAGCTGAGCCGATAGCAACCTTTTCTCACGGATTTTTTCAACAATTGAACACAATAATAAACTTTCCATGTTGACTGGAAGTTGTAGCAAAACTGAGCTTTCCCTCACATAAAAACAATTCCAAAGGAAGTACTCAGCCTTCCCTAATAAGATCGATGATGAATGCAACTAATATGCACTTGTACTTTTTATTCACTGATGCACATAAGACATGCAGCTTTCTCACAAATGATAAATGTCACTAGTTTCCATTTACCCGTCAATAGATCCTCCCCACTTTCTGAGCAAAACGGAAGTTGGGAAAAAATATCTTTTGTTTTTGTTGTTTTTATTACGTTCTAGAATAAGTGGCAGTATTGTAGTTTGTTAGAGAACACCTCTACTTGAACTTGTCCATGTAAAACTACGACATACTTTGTCTACTACAAGCTTTTGTCAACTAAAGTATAATATGCTGATTAGCATGTATTTGATGTATATATTACAAACTTTTCTTTTAAACTCGAAAAAGACTTGGCAGATAGGGATTTGCACAAAACACTACCACAACAACAACAACAACACAGCCCTCACTTGGCTGACTACTTGCTTTGATAACAAGACAAAGTGTGAGTTATTCGAATGGAATATCTTAGATACACACAATCGTGTTCTCTCTACTGCTTCTGCAGCTGACTCTTACAAGTCTCAGAGTGGGCCGTCAGGATACGAAGCGAAAATTTTTGCTACATGAGAAAAAAACAGAGCTTGTGCGTCGTCGGCAAAAGAGCTGCTTGGACAGAGAGAAGAGAAGAGAGAGAAGAAGAGAGATCCGTTCCCCACGAGGCATGGACCATCACTACTGCGACTTCACTTCTGGGCTACCAGTACCATTCTCCTCGGCATCAATTTCCTCACCAGCAACAGGCAGTCAGCTACCAAGACAGAGGATATATTATTTTCCAGCTATACGAAACGTATACATGCATGGTTACACACAAAGTATCATCCTTGGTGAGCAACAGGCTATGGTCAAAATGAAGTTTGCTTTGCTTAAAAAAAAGGTTCGTCTTCACGTATGGAGGATTCTAGATATTTTAGTGGAACATGTTGCAGTGAAAAGTATGACAGGAGGAGGGTAAAATGAGATATGGATAGAGAAATGCAAGAGAATAACTTGATATGAACGTTTATGTCATGTCGTCAATGTGATCGTGAATGTCGACATGTGTGTAGTACGTAGTTCGAAAAATAGGTGCAAGTTTTAGAGTCATGTGAATTGCATGCATATATGACTAGGTTGATTGAGAGAGAGACAAACTTTGAGAAAATGTGGAAAGATAAGGAACAATGAGATTTACAGATATGCAAAACAGCATATTTTGCAAACATAATTTCCATACAGGGAGTAATGCAATGGAAGCTGTTTTCAATTTTAGAATATGTGTTTCATACGCAAAAATAAACTCGAATAGTGGGTCGTCGGCGAATGTAAGCAAGGGAAAATTATTTTTCCTCATTCCAAAGAAAATAAAAGTTGCTTGGAAAAAAATGCATTTGACATCGCATTTCCTTGTTATTTTCATTCCAGGGTGGAATTCTTGAATTAGGCCAACCAAATGTTTGTACGGACAAGAATAAGAATGCAAGTGTGTAATATTGAAGACATTTACCTTTAATACAGTTTCCAACTTATTTAGCTGGAATACTCACCTACATTTGAGGTTGGGTTGGATGGAATAATAATTTGCAATTTATTATCTTCATGAAGGGACTCGAGAAGGAAAGCATTACAATAAAGGCTAATTTTCTAAGAATGCTTACAAAATGATTTAGTCCCACTTTGAATGAGCTGAGCAACGTCGTGACTTGCATCGTTACGTAAATGTGAAATGAATTGGCTAAAGACACTGACTGACAGAGTGACAGTTAATATTAACTGTCAGAGGAATATATGTTCCCTTCCTCAATCTCCAATTTCTTATCATCATGCATGCATACAACATGGTTGGAAAAGAACAAGGTCGTCTTCATCTCTCTAGAGACTCGTCTTTAGTTGGGGCAGAGGAGTACGAAGAACTGAAGAACCCGCTAACAATAACACAATAACAATAACAAGAGGGACAAGTGCATGTCATTCTTGGAGAGAAAGAAACAGGCAGTTCCACTAGGAAACATAGCGTTATTCAGGTTTCACAAGGACCTACACAGGATTTTATTGCCAGGTATAAAGGGAACCACCAAGAAACAAGTAAAAGGCACGGCAAAAATCCCTTTTTACTTATTGTCAAGACGATGATGATCTTGAGAAGTGGGGGTATGTTATGCTATGTCAAGTTGAACAAGTGGTGGTGTTGGAGGAAGAAGGCCCTTGTCTTATATTCTTCTCTTATTATCACCGCAACACTTGTGACTTGAGAAAATCGTCATCGAGGAGGAGCTCATACTCAACCTACCAACTTGACTCCACCATTTCATTACTGATTACCACAAGAATAAAGAGGGGAACAATGTGCACAGAGTCAAGATCAACTGGAAATGATGACGCTCTCCTTTCAACCAAAAGAACCTTTATGAACAATCCTCCAGCCTACTCATTCCCTCTTGTTTCTTCTTTCTTTCCAGAGAGATATTCAATTTCACCTCATAGATCGGCATTGTTGAGTGATACCTCATAAAAATCAAGTGAGAAATAGAAATACATATAATTTTGTGAGACCGTTTTCTCAGGAGAAAAAAAATACAAAATCCAAGGGATATTCACAAGAAATACCTTTGCTCTGTAAAAATGTTTTGCTTCAGGTAGTAACAACCTTATACTACCTGCTGGAGGTAGGGCAGCTGATCGTCCCGTCATGTTGTCGCCAATAAACCCAGATATTTTGTTACAAAGAATTGATAAAGCCCTGGAGCATTCTTTAGTCAAAAATTCACATGTTCCATAATAAAGGAAAAATGTAGATGGAATAATATATCTGTGGAAACATCTAATCTAAAAAACTCATTTTCCTTTCTGACTAATCATACAAATAGGATAACTACATGTTGCAATAAAAGGGGAGAAGGCAGTGACAAAAAAATCCTTGGTTGTCTTCCCTTTTCTAAATTCTCAATTTCACATTAGCATGTAACAAATCTTTCACCAGCTAATTGGTGACAAGAGAGTTATAAGCGTAAGATATGATTTCTTAGAGATTACTTGTTTCCCATTGTAATCTCAGCTTTGCCCAATTCCCTCAATCCTTTGCGTACACACTATAAGGTTGCTCCTTTCATTCATATCAAATTTCAACCAGCTTCAGAATAAATACACACTTAACAATGATGCAGCGGCGTAAAAAAACGTGGGCTTAAATATAAATCATGATTTTCTCAGTTTTTTTACATACAATTATGCGACTTATTTATTACTCAAAGGATCAACAAGTGAGGAAAGTGCAGGGAGGGATATTAAAAAATGTAAAAAGGATTCTTGAACTAGTAACTTTTTTCTTTCAAGCTTCATTTCCAACGAGAATGTGGAACCTCATTGTTATTACGATTATTATTGTGAGCAAATGGCTTTGCATTAGCGCATTAGTGCGTGGCATGCACGCCGCTTAGTGTCTTCTCCATACATACTGATAGAGATTTGTTTGTGAGACAATGGAATTCGTGAGTTGCATCATGAGTTATGTGATATGCGAGTGGACTCCCGACCTACCCCTCGTACCTTAACTTGTACGAGAAGAGAACATGGCTTTCATTTTTTCTCTATAGGAAGGAGTTATAGAAAGCTGAAAGAGAATTCGTTTTTTCTTCTTCTCTCCTATAATGTAATGCGCGATACAAAGTGGAGTGGAGTGAGTTAGTGCATCACTCTTTAAAATGCAACTACTGCATCATCATATAATCATAATCATCGACTGGAAACATCAGTCAGTAGTACACGAAGCACTGCTCCTAACTGCATCTGGATAGGTAGCATTAGGTATGTTTTGCTACCTGAGCGTGAATTAAGAGGGAGCCCCTTTTCCTACCCCACTAAAATACTAAATGATGCATTTTATTCTTGTATTTAGATTTTTCTCTCTTCTCCTTCACTTTCATGGATTTCAATCACTGGACTAAAGAAGCAGTGCTAACTATGCTAATGTAAAAACATACAGATATAACCATTGTTGTTTTGATTCTAGCTGTTATTTTTGTTGTTGTTCCTGGTCCACGACCCAGCAGAGTCATCATCATGAAAGTTTTTTGTTGGTGTGGCATTTCCCTCTTTCATTCTTTCATCTTATATATTTAGCCCTTTCCTTTAAAAATATATATATTCTTAAGGAGATACCTCTGAACTTGTATATTTTTCTATAAGAGTCGTTAACAATAATAATGGACACGAATTCCGTCTCGTCTCGATGGTGCTCAACATGATGCTTGACTGTGAGTCCACCTCAAATTCGTAACATAAAAGCTCCTGTGATTAACAATAATTCTAGATTGACTGACTAACCGACTGACTGACTCTCTCACTCTTGACTCGACCACTTTGATGATTTCCAGTTAAGAAAGAAATGAGATGAAGATTGAGGGTTCATAAAGAAAGTGATGTGTGATAAGAAGGGTAACTTGACTAATAATAAATATAATAGAGGAACTAAAGGAATGAAAGGGAATGCGGCATTCATTTCGTCCTTCTTATTGCACATCTCCTCCACTCTCCTTTTTAAGGTGAGATCTAATTCTTTGATTTTCTATCAGGGATATCCTTGTATTTCTCTACAAAGAAAAGTCATACTTGTTACCTCAAAAATATAAAAAGTGAGCAGTTGATAGCAAGTTTGTGTTTCCGTATTTTCCCTTCATAAAAGTTAGAAAAGTGGAGGTATGAACTTTTGGATGTAGCATATTACATTTTATAATAGTGTCCAATATGTTGTGCTATACACTGGAAAAGTCAAGGGATCTCTACACTCACATTAAAAAATTACATTTTCATGGTGCTCCTGCTCAGGTGGTTTTAGGTATAGTCTTAAGAGCGCTGCTGTTTTGATCCTCACAAACCATAATAATAACATTCTTCCGAATTCCACAGCGTACTCCTGTGGATACCCCACACAAGAAGATGATCGATTATGTTGTGGCATAAAAAAGGCAAAGAAAGAAAAAGTCAGTGTAAGCCTTACATTACATAACTTTCAATCTCAACCTCGACTTAGTTATTACTATGATTATTTTTCTCATTCTCAGCTCTTCTGGTTTATCCCCACATCATCTGTAGTTTCATTGTGGCTACCTCTCCATCATCCTTGTCGGTCGGAATCCGTCCTTGAGGTTCGTTACGGTTTGGGCAACCTCAATTAGAAAATGAGCTTTATTACGAGACGATTATGCTACATTGATTAGCTCTTTCATTGAGAATGGAATGTGGAGGGGGATGATGTATTACACAAATATTATTTTGATTTTCAAAAATAAATCACAAATTCTCCTCCTCATCTTTTTGCCTACTGAATTCCCTTCGAAACTCATCCAAGTGTCACAATATGTGTGAGAGAGAGTTTGAGAGCAAGCAAAAAAAATATTGCAAACGTGGAAAATATGTAGCACATAGCGTATAAATTCCACATGGTCGTGTTCACATTTGTATTACTTATTTCACGACGACAATTCACATGCTTACTTCATTCAAGTGATAAACTCATCAAATGATTTCTATTTATTTAGTACCTATTTATGGGAAACCACGATGTCTGATAGCAGGAGCTATGTTAAGTAAGCAGCTACAGCTAACTTGAGGATTTTTTTCCTTAAATATTTGATTTTGACTACTTGAGCATATCATGCTTGTCTCCCTCCTGGAGTTGGCGCATATTCGCAACAATGCACAGAGATCCTTGAGAAACGGAAAGAAAACGGAGTCTATTTTGGAGGTGCACAGTGGCACGGCACATGAAGGAAAAGACATATGTGCATATAATACAAGACTAGGATGTCCATGCATTAAGTTTCCAAACAATAAACTCAAATATCACTATCCTAACTTTACATTCCACAGCGTGACGTTTTTTGTCAATTTTAGTTGCAAGTCAGCGTCATATTCTTCCCAGGGAAAACAATGGGCATCGAAAACAATCCTGTGGCATATTATGTCATTGCAGTTGCGGCAACCGTCGTCAACACCACCAAAGTATAAGTAACGCCGGCTAGTCAAACGCATAATTTGTATTATTCTGATAATACCGCAAACTGTGGCGAACAATTTTCTTTCTTGAAAGAGAGGAATCGGCAGTACGCTAAGTCACTGGAAGAAGAGGAATGAATACCTATGTCTCGAACATTTCATAACATTTCATAATACAAATGTTTACATAGGTTTTCCACCTCCACTCTCCACCGGCATCAACAACAGAACCCTTTGACTTAATTCAACAAAAGTAAAACAAAAAAGCTTCGGCATGTGAGATGCTCAGTTTTCGATTTTACCTACAAAACACACTTTTTTCTCTACATTTTCTCTCTCACTTGCTCTGATTCTCCTTACGACAAGGATCCATTGAGAAGGAGAATGAACACGTCATACACAAGAATGATTATGTTACAATTGTGCATAAACTACAAACAGTAATTGTGTATTAAAACCAAGACAAAAAAAGTTCTTGAAACGTGATCCCGTATTGCAAGAAAAATGCGCAATAAAAAAAATTGTTAAAAGTGATGCCGACGACAGCTTGGAGCTCCGCTGACTTCATCACTTGACAAGAATGCAAATAATGCAATATGAATATGAGCTGTTGTTAATGGTTGAGGTTGTCTACACCGTGAGAAACATTATGAAGAATCAATCACACACGGTGATACACTAGTACAAGGAGTGCCACCAAAAGAGTCATTTACTTGTGGCTGCCACACCAATGTCTTTTAGATTGCAAAGATGTAGGCTATTAAAATATACAATTTCATATAACACATTATGTACGGATGGATATTCACATTACTATTATAACCCAGTTCAATTACCCTCTTTTAATCATTTTCCTCTATTTTCGTTCCTCACCCTTATGCTTTTAACTAGAATTTTTCCAACTGAGAAGGAAGCACAATAATCATGAAAAAAGGGTGGTGAACTTTTAATATCCTATTTTTACTAATGACCACAGCTATCACACGAATGCTAAAGTC